>JBCNYH010000008.1:6887675-6909436 GCA_039654325.1 Tandanus tandanus | reverse complement strand
ATATATATATATATATATATATATATATATATATATATATATATATATATATATATAAAACACACCTATTGTACACCTAGTGTACTAATATACACACCTGTTTTATTGTATCTATGCCCACTGGACTGTGATACTGTGATATAGCAAATTGAGCATTTTTTTAAATTATTTTGGGCGAATTAATTGAAAAATAAAACCATTACCATCAAGTACTTAATGGAAGATCTGTTTTGCTTTTAGCTTAGCATGGATGCCCACCAGCTTGCCTCGCTTCCACTTACCACACACTTCCATTGGCTCCATTCCCATTCATTGCCATCAGGTAGCACTGAGGACTGGAGGCCTGTTCCTCCAGCCTCTGATAGATTTATTCATTCTTTTTCTGAACCACTTAATCCTAATTAGGGTGGCGGGGAGGCTGGCGCCCATCTCAGCCGACTCTGGGTGAGGGCAGAGTACATCCTGGACAGCTCACTAAGCCATCGCAGGGAAGAAACACGCTGACGGCAACCCAATGGGCTACTCTTTACAAATGACAGCAATGGTTCGTTCACATGCCACTCAACATATACAGTGAGAGACATGGCTGGCCTTTGACAACCCAGTTATCTGCCCTTGGGGGGACAGCAGTGACAACTCGGTGATAGTGGGGCTTGACCCCCGACTTTCGGATTAGTATGTCAGTACCCTACCACCAGACCACCATTGCCGATGTAATTATTATCAGTAAATGTGTCTGATTTTTGTGAAATAAAGAATGGAAGAGCCGGCCAGCTAATTTGCTTTTAGCTTAGCACCCCCACCAAAACCCTTCCACCCCCTAGCTTAGCTACATTGCTCCGCCTTTTGCAGTGACATAGCTACTCACAGTATATAAACTGATATTATAGTAGTAGATTACCCAATCAACCCCCCAGTGATTTGATAATAATATACGCCAGTGAAAAGAATAATACCGAAGTGCTATGCTACATCTATGATCTGACAGAACCAAGCAGAGATAGGTGTGTGTGTGTGTGTGTGTGTGTGTGTGTGTGTGTGTGTGTGTGTGTGTGTGTGTTTGGTAAATGGAAGGTTAGGTGGGGGTGGGTGGATTGGTGTGGACACTGTAATCATCCTGTGATTTCAACCTAATAAACACAAATACATCCACACAGACATGTGCAGTTTATCCAGCCTTCATCTCATCAGGACAAAAAAGAAAGGGGGGGGGGGGGTAATTACTTCCTGATGGGAGTGTGCACCTAAATAAATATGGGTAACAAAATTGTTATATGTTTATTTAATATAGGGTGCACAATATACATCATGTCAGAGCACAAATCAGCCGTCCTCATGCAAGGGAGAAAGAAACGACCACAAAATCCCATTCAGTGCAATAGATTTATTGATTAACTAAGACAAAGTGGCACCCTCCTGTCACTTGGGATAGCATATACTGACCTATAAAGGTTATATAAGATGTGCTTAGCACAGCAATACTGGATTTAATTAGATTAAAAAAGAATCTACAGGGTGCACTTCGGGTCATTAGGACTTAAATGTTGCTAAAGCACCATTATCATTAAATCATAAATAAGAATCTGACGAGTATCATATAAAACCTCTACAGCATTAAAAGAAATTATGTTCATGGGTTGATTGAATCCAAAACGACAACAAATGGTGCCTTATTCATCCCACACAAGTTGATTCAAAATCAGTGTCTTATCTCGCACCAGTTCTGAATTAAATCAAATCTATGTTTATGTAAAACATCTAAAGGAAGTAAGCATGCAGCTATTCTGTATGCTTGCAATCAGACACTAAAGATTATATGTTTAAAAGATCAAAAATTATACATGGAAACAGAAAGCAAAACACAAAATGGCACATCAAGGTCAAGACACAGGAAGACATTCACTTTGTGTTTCAGCTCTACAGGAAACAGCAATGGCCGCCACAAACAACATGACAGTCTTGACTTTAATCCTCATTTAAGTACAGTAACAATGCAGGAAGTGGCCCTCCCAGTCCCCATCAGCTTGGCTCACTATTTGGCAGGAAGTCTCGATTCTCAGCTCTGCTCTGACACCTACTACCTAATAAGCATCACTAAGTTAGCGTCAGGTTCCCCCCTCCCTCCCTCCCTTCCTCCCAGTAACGACTATGTACAGTACGAGCTCGTATTTCAGCTCAAACGGGTGTGTGTGTGTTTTTTTTTTTTTTATAAGGCCCAGGATGTGTTCCTGTGGACTTCACGTCTTATCACAGGAATGTCAAAGCACTGCTGGGCAGATTAGAAAATAAAGACAGTCATGTGACCAGGCCTGCAAGCTGACCTCAGAGTTGGCATGGTTCCCTGCAGAAACGCGCACACACACACACACACACACACACACACACACACACACGGCGCTCCACCATTACTGGAGATCAGGACTTTTATGCATTCCTCAAGGGCAGGGCACAGAAACATACAAGTATGAAGTCACACCCTCATATTTGTATACACGTCAGCTCAACATATCTATCTGTACATATGGGTTAGCTAATATCACACGAGCATCTTATAAATAGAACTATTATAATACATATGTATAACAGTGACACTGTTACAATCGTTATGAAACCACAATGAAATATTTATACACGCTGTTCCTTCTATTAGAAACATCTGTACTTCTGTTCATTCACGTATTCAAAGAATCAATCAGCCAATCATGGAGTGGCAGGGCAATGCGATGACCAAAAACATGATGCGATAGATGAAGAGCTTCAGTTAATGTTCATATCAAAAATCAGAATGGAAGTAAAAATGTGATTGCAGTGACGGACTATTGCAAACTGGCTGAGCTCCTGGAATTTTTATGGTACGAACAAAAACAACAACAACTACAACAACTAAAGGGCCACTTCTAGAGTGCAGGGTACCTTCACCACACAGCATGTATAATTAGCAAATAGGCCCTATAGGATCACTGGGTTTGATCACCCATGCGCTCACTTTGTGATATGTTCTATAGTACATGGACAAATTAGCAAGAAATCTTTGTTGTTTGAAAGATTTATAAGATAGCTCGGGTTTGACCTTTCAAGGTCATTCAAGGTCAAAGGGTGTTGTCTCATTTTAAAGTTTCCTATTAGCGTTCCATAGTAACCGCATGTCTGTCAAAACTAGAAACGCTCTATGTCCAAAACTTGTTGACCTTGCTCTGACCTTCACCATTGACCTTGACAACCCAAACTCAAATCAACTCTGGAACTCAGGTAGGGTAGTGTCCCCACCAAGTTTGGTGAAAATCCATATATGGGTGTGGTCAGGGTTTTGTGCACAGTCAGACAGACCAAAACTTGTTGACCTTGTTCTGACCTTCACCGTTGACCTTGACAACCCAAACTCAAATCATCTCTGGAACTCGGTTAGGGTAGGGTCCCCACCAAGTTTGGTGAAAATCCATATGTGGGTGTGGTCAGGGATTTGTTCACAGAGAGACAGATAGACAGACAGACACTGTTTTTTGGTGGAGGTAACAACTAAATATCCAGTTCTGTTTATGAAAACTCAGATAAAAACTAGTAGACTAGTTTGAGTTAACAGGAAAGCTCCAGTAACTCAAATAACCACTCTTTCACCTGTGGTGATCAGAAAAGCATGCCAGGATGCACAAAAACCAGAGGGGCAAATACACGACAACACCAGAAGACTAAATCAGGTTCTCTGCCAGCCAAGAACAGAAAGCCAAAGCTACAGTGGACAGGTGAGGATTGGAAAAACACCATGTGATATCCTGCAATATATATTTTGCGTAGAAAACTAATGCTGGGGGTCATTTAATGAGTGTGAATAAGGGAGCATACATTCAGGAGAGACCAAAGATACAAGAAATGTAATTAATATGATGCTAGACTTCATGGATCCTTTTACACTGCTGTGTATTCAATTCAGTTTTATTTGTATAGCGCTTTTTACAGGAATTGAATTGAATTGAATTGAATTACACTGCTGTGTAAGATTTGATGATTGTGATACACTACAAATTAAAAAAATACTTTTACTTCATGAAAATAAGTTGGGGCGACACTGTGGTGTATTTGGTTTGCACGTCCGGCTCACATCAAGAAGGTCCTGGGTTCGAGTCCTGGATTTCGGTACGGGTGTTTCTGTATGGAGTTTGCATTTTCTCCCCATGCTTGTGTGGGTTTCCTCTGGGTGCTCCAGTTTCCTCCCACAGTCAAAAGACATGCATATCAAACTAAGCAGTTGTTCTAAATTACCCCTAGGTGTGAATGTAAGGGAGAATGGCTTTGTGTGTTGCCCTGTGATGGTCTGGTGAGCAGTTCAGGATGTATCCCACCTTCACCTGGTGTTGGCTGAGATAGGCTCTAGCCTCCCTGTGACACTAATAGTGGTTACGCGGTTCGGCAAATGAGTGCATGAGTACTGCTGGTTTAATAATCTAAAATCGTGTTCAGACTGGTATGGTACCCCATGATGGACTGGTACCCCATCCACTAGATATATTCCTGCCTTACACCCAGTGTCCCCAGGACAGTCCCAAATTTGTTACAAGATGGGGGGCAGCATGGTGACATAGTGGTTAGCACTCTCACCTTCAACAAGGTCCTGGGTTTCTGTGTGGAGATTGCTATGTATGCTATGTTTGTATATATGAGTTTATGTTCTCCCCATGCATACGTGGGTTTCCTCGAGGTACTCCAGTTTCCTCCCAGTCCAAAGACAACACACTCGTCTAATTGGCTGTTCCAATGTGTGTTTTGTTCTAGAGAGGGCAACCATGAAACGATGAACATGGCACAATGCATCATGGGATGTGAGATGGGATATAATGGTTTGATATTATTTGATCTTCTTGAGATTCCTTTTTTTAAATTTCAAATAAAACCGGTGCATATTCCTTCCTGCCACCCAGAAACAGCGGCGGTTACAAACTTTTTCACTTGACTGTACTTCATTAAAATTAGAAGCCCTCGTGTTCTGACGCTGCTCACATTACTTCGTGCAGCATCTCGTCACACTCCTGACCATCCCGATAAATTATGCAGACGTAATAGACTGCAAAGTTCATGGTATGATCATTTAATGTTTTCAGTGCATCGGAGTGGGAGCTAACATATCGTACGACGTTACCGTTTGTGGTTTTGGGTTTATTTTAACTCAGCAGGTCATGTCTCTTGACATTGAACCAATGATGTAAAATTCACACATTCTGAAATGCTTGTTAGTACTAGTATATCTTAAAGTTAATGCCACTTTCAGCATTTCCATTGGACTCCTGAAACCATGCTAACATTAACATCAGTTCCACATCATAGGTGGAGGAAGGGAAGGTGCAGCTAACTTCCCCCGCCATTACACATTTTACCCACTGGTCCGGGAATCGAACCAGCGACATTTAGGTCCCAAACCTGCTTCTCTAACCATGCCCCCACGGCCTAACGGGGGCCTAGGATTGGCTGTATCTTCCCCACTAGCATGATGGGATCCAAAGTACAGGGGTTCAAGCCCCTATACCACCAAACTGTCCTGTTGAACCCTTGAGCATGGCCCTTTAACTTTTATTGCTCAGTTGAATAAAGAAAGAAAATTCCATAAATGTAAATAATGGACGGATTTACGTTTTACCAAATCTTTGTCAATAAATATGTCTCTTCATAAGTATATTTAACATGATTAAAGCATTATTACCCTAATTTATTTAAATGCCATCCTATTTTAAACCTGTTTACGTCAGAGGTCAAGAAAAGTATTCAATATTAATAAATATACTTAAGCAACTAAATCACTTTGTTTTAAGACATTAATATAGTGAGAGAAAATGTTTGCCAAGCTTCTTTTCAGTCTGAAACTTTAACAGGGTGAAAATAAAAATCTTCAAAGTATGACACAAAAAAGACACAACTGCTTTTTGTACCATTTATGCAAAGTGTTTTTGAAATCTGATGAAAATAATGACAAGGATAATAATATGGATAAATGCAGCATATAAATATTCAAACTTTACAAAATTTAATAAATGGAATTGTTTGTTAAAACTACAGAAAAGGGGGTAAATACCTTTAAAAAAAACAAACAAAAAAAACAAACAAACAAAAAAAAAACCACTGTTTCAGCAGGGTTTGTACAGTGGATAAGAGAAAAGGGAAAAGGAAAAGCACTGTGACGTGTCCGTACAAAAGACTTGCATCATGTCTCACAAAGGAAATCCAGGGGTCCTTTTTTGAAAAGAAATATTCACTAGAATATTACAAAAGGTCTTCAGTTTCACCAGCCTCGTGTGAAGTCGTGTAAAGATGAAGGGATGCTGATCTGGAATCAGTTTGCTACAGGAGACAGATCAGGATGCAACCTTCTTCAAATTAAAGAGGGTTCATGGATATGACTATTGGCCAAACATTATGTGTATGGAGGACAGGTAGTCGCATCTCTAGCGCCCTCTCTTGCTCATAATTTTTTATCCACACCATAAATAAAATCCAATCTCAAGCATGAACCATAACAAGAGGTAAGAAAAGTGTTTAACAATAAATACATCAGCGAAAAACAAACCAAATGTAAATATTAAACAATCTACAACTGTGTGCTGGTGCTTTTTCTACATTTTCAGAAATTCGCCAATACTTTGCCCAAAAAAAAAAAACAATTCCCCCACAACAATTAACCTTTGTTTCTGGATGCAGCACAGCCTTTCCCTAAACAGCTTTCTCAAAATATTCTCAACTAACAAACTGCCACTGGTAATAAAAATCGGATACTGCTAAAATACCTGCAGTGCTGAAAATAGAGAAAATCTATACATAGTATTTTGAAATACCCCACACAAAACATACATTGAAAAAAAAAAAAAAAAAAAAGAAATGATTACTATGCAGTTAGTTACAAGCTTTAGATGTAGTTAAAAAAATAAACAATGAAACAAGACAAAAAAAAAAATCTCTTGATGATGCTGAAACAATACTCTGAGACGTGGTTTAGCATTAAAGACCGACACTGACTTCAGGAAACGCAGTAAAGTGACATTTTGTTGTTAGTTGATTATTCCTTACACCATATCCTTCAAAGCGCATAGCTGCCTAAACTAGCTCGGGCTCGATTAAATTAGCCTTTTGTTATGAAAAACTGTATCTTTCACCCTCTCTAACTCTACTCTCACACCAAAACCTCTTTAGTTCTATTCGGGGTTTAATTAATCAATACCAAGTTTGATCGGATGTGCACCAGAAGTTGCGTCATGGCTGCAGGTTTTCATTCCAAATGATCAGCAGCTACAAATAAAAGTTGTTTTAAGTCAGGTGGGATCAGATCATAATATAAACACACTGTCTAGTCCGAAAAGAAAAGACAAGAAAAAGAAGGGGAAAAAAGGTCCCATCTTTAGCCTTGATCATAGCATGTAATCTCCATGGCATTCATTGTTGCTTCAGTTGGTCAGGTCGAGGCTCGGCAACATTATATGGCAATAAAACGAAGTCAGCTGATGACCTGGATGTACTGAATGACACATAAATGGACTTTTCCCTTCCTGGTGACGTGAATATAAAAATGGGGCTTGAATAGTGAAAGAGTGGGCCAAGGAGCATAAGGAATCATTTTCACACATGAACTGGTACCACAGAGTCCGGACCCAAACCCTATTGAAAGTCTTTGGGATGTGAGAGTTCGGAGAAGACTTCATGGAGTGGTTCAGTTTTCATGTCATCAATTCAAGATAAAAAAAAAAAAGTAAAAAAGAACCAAACACTGGATGGAAGTAAATACAGTGATGTTGCTTAAGTTTGTTGAAACGATGGAATGTGATTATGTGCTGTAATCAAGGCTAAAGGCGGTCCAATAAAATAGAGTTTGTGTTTTTTTTTTATTCTGGCCAGGGCAGCGTATATCAAACTGGATAGCGCGCTAGCTAAAGCATCCTGCTGAACACACTGTCTCAATGTAAATCCAACACACACTTCAGCATGTTTTATTCACTGGTTATGGTCGTAGATGATCGATTGGGTGTTAATTTATTCAAAAACTTAATAATTCAGAAAAATATTGAAGTCTGTGTCTTCCGATCAAGTTCATACACTAAAGTATACGCACGAGAAACAGAAAAACACGGCTAACCTGATATAACGTCATTCTATCATTCATATGCTGTTGAATTTTAGTCAAATGACCGATTACATCTTCTAAACTAGAAGACTCGATGCTTCCACACTTTAGCCCAACAGAGGCCTTCTATTTATTTTTTTTTGTGATGCGTGAATTTTCATAAGGACTGAAATAATTAGTGCGCCCATTGTGACTCGTATCTCAACCGTTCCCGAGGTCTCAGTGACATCTCACTGCCAACATCATACAAGTTCAAAAAGAATAAGTTAAAATCTGAAGAATACAAGATAAAATCTGCAGGACAAAGGCAGTGGAGTCCTGTCTCCTTTAGGTTTAATGTGTGTGTATGGATCTATGTGCATGTGAGGGCTCAGAGGCTGACCTGTATGTACAATTTGTGTGCTCACAGTGAGTGAGAGGAAGGTTGTGTGTGTGTGTATATCAGTGTGTTGTATATTCAAAGCAGGCTGGCCAGGCTGGTTGTGGGTCCATTCTGAGCTTGGATCTGCACTGGTGGAGGTCCATCTGTCCACTGAAATATAGTAGTACACACACACACACACACACACACACACACACACACACACACACACACATTAAAAAGAAACCAAGACTACAAACAGAGTCTACAAAACTGTAATTTGTATGCACCTATTCAGATATATTAAAAAAACCTCATCCTGAACTTGTAAAAAGAATAGTTCTTCTATTCAAGGGAAAAAAAAAACTAAATGAATAATATAGAGGAAAAAAAAACCAAGTGCAAGGTACCTCCGCCAGGCACAGATGGATTATGGTGAATGGATGGAACCTCAGAATGGAGGTTTTTATAACTGATTATAATGAAGTGTCTCCCCCTAGTGGGCGTTTTAATGAACATTTAAGCACCCTTATAATTTACAATATTTTGTAAATTAAATTACAAAAAAAAGGCATTTTAATTGGCAATATATAATATACAATAATATATATAATAATCAAGCAAATAATTAATTAAAAAAACCCCTTAATTTTAAAGACAAGATACAAAAGTTTATCATCACATCAGCTGCAGGCAAAGACTTAAAAAAACAAAAAGTTCCTTTGCAGTAAAGGAGATAAACAGACACCGTTCTATCTCTGTAGGGATTCTTTCAATGGTGTCAGATACCAAAAAATAAGTACTGTAATTTCACACAAATTATTTCCCGTAGGGATAGAGTGCATAGCCATTTTGTGGTTGCCAGTTATAGCATTTTAATGCCATCATGCAGTGCTTGTTTTAATAACTATGCTGACTTTACTAGATTGTAACTTGTGGTTGTGATATATGCAACATTTAGTTCACGTCACTTCAGGAAAACGCAACTCTCATATAGCTACATTTGATTATGTGAACTGTTTTCCCAGGCCACCACACAGAAAAATGCAAAATAATGTAAAAAAGGGAAATCATTTATTCCCAAACATCAATAGCTCTCCATTAAAAAAATGCAAACAATAATGTTAGATTTAAAGACGCAGTTTGGGGAAATAATCAAATTTACACAAATCCTGGTTACATCATATGAGGTGTAACCGCCATGTCATGTCTGGTGTTTATTTAATCACCGGACTGCTTCGCATCAGATCTGGTTATCAAACCAGGTTTTCTAACAACTTCATGATGAAACTCACTCACTCGCCAAACTGCTTAATCCTACAAGGGCCACAGGGAGGCTAAAGCCTATCTCAGTCGACACTAGGCGAAGGTGGGGTACACCCTGAATTTGGGTACACCCTGTAAATTTGATTTCCCCCTTTCAACCTACATCTTGTGAACTGCTGAGCCCTGTTATTGTGATGGAGCACTTACACTGATAAGATTGTGTTCAGGCAGGCTGCAGGCAGCTATGTGGTCCTGTAGAAGCTGCTGGGAGAAGTTCTGGTGCATTTGTGCTGCCTCGTGAGCGTCTATCGTGTTCCCGCAGGCCTTATTCAAATCTGAGTTCAGAGAAATAGGAATGCATCAGCTTTCGGTGTGAACCATAATCAAAACACTTACTTGGGAACTGGATCGTATTTGTGGAATGTTTAATTTGCCAATAAAATGTTCCCCCCACCCCCACTTTCCACTGACTCACAGGATAATTACAGGAGAACTTTGAAGTTAAAGCAGCAACATCTTTGATTTAATCTGTTTAGAATTAAGTCAAATGAAACTGTTTAGACAGGTGATGAATCTGATGTATATAATGTAGGAATTTATTACACGGCTCATTTAAATACTTAATTACAGCATTCAGTGGTCATTTAACAATTATTCTCTGAAATTGAGGCAGATATCACTGAACAGTTTAGTAATATTTAATTCAGCAACATACACCAGGCCTGAGGCGAATAATCGTTGTATATACTACACACAAAAATGAACAAAAATTTTATAGGTTGCAGATGCAGGTCAGGTGACCTCCATGCTCGAGAGCTAGCACTGTGTAGCTAACAGCTTCTTTTTAAACTCATTTGAAGTTTACTATACATTAAACTGAAACATAAGAAAACTGTGGTACATAACGGCATGTTTTTAAGCCGATTGAAAGTTTTAGTATATACTATACAGAAGAACATGAAAAACAAACTAAAATGAGATTTTATGGCTTATCTTTCCAACTTAAAGCACGATCACGATGAAGCCACCTGCTCCATGTAACCGTGCCAAACCACATCGTTTTGATTCAAGCATCATCCACTCACCACTAAATCTGAAATAGTGGACCATTCAGACTGAACCATTCCTGTGTAGCATATACTAATTCTTAAAGTATACACTAAAAAAATTCCCAAATCAGGGACGCAGGTATATTTTAAGCAGCATAAAGCCAGCCTTAATTTATGGCTGTGTTTTAATTCACATAGATCTAAGTGTGAGTACAATTCCATTTGGTACACTATAATACTTACTTATATTTAATGAATTTCTACAGGATGCTAACAACGATCCCGATATTTGATTGTGATTGACGCACAAAATGCCAATACACGTACCCGCCTTTTTTATCGCACGGTTTTTATTTCCCTTGGTTGTCTGCATAGATATTTCATGTGATGTGGAAATGACATCACCATCAGCATTACCATCATGCCCTCATCTTACTGGCTGAAAACTGGCTGGTGTTCCATCAACGGTTAGATGCCGAGCACTGAGGGTGAAGTGTGCAGTGGTGCTCACATAGTTCTGAGGACACCACCCGGGTTCTCGTAGTGCACTGCACGTTACCATACTTCTCAGTGTGAACACACTTATTCACTCGAAATAGAAAGTGTAAGCATCACTTCACTGTTACAACAAGCTGAGGACACTAAAGACTCTATGCTCGGTTCAGATACTCACTTTGCGCAATGTGAAAAGAAAATGCCACTGCTCATACTAGCCAACCGGTTTTACACACAAATGTTTTTACTTGGTCATAAAGTGTAGTGTGAACTGTTTACCTTTAAGTAAAGCAGAAGACCACAGCTGAACCGACATGTCCGGAATCTTGCTAGCCAGCTGCATGGCTGGAACCACCATATTGTTGCTTTCCTGGAGAAGACGGACATAAAAACCTTTAAGATTTCAGAGGCTGCACATATCACACCCAATTTCAGGCTTCTTAATACACATTATTTTTTGCATCCCATGAGAGGAAAAACCAATATACACCCTCACAAAACAATGGTGAACATGTGAATAATTCATTTCCATGGCTGACGAGGATATAAGAGCTTCCACTTACCCTGTGGTTTCCAAGAACATAAAATATGTGTCCGAGAAGTACAAGTGAGCATGCGGTCAGTCGGTTCAGATCCTCTGCATTGGACATCTTTAAAGTTTCACGCAGGAAACGCCTGCACATGCACAGACACAAAAAGTACAACCGCAATTATAAGGAAACCAAACGTAACGAAAGCCTTTTTCATTTAGAGATTAATAAAACAGAAATGACCCCACACACAGGGGGCGCCATTGTAAAGCAAAAAGTACCGAAAAGTCACATGATCATCTTGTCTCCCCGCTGGCAATACAGAACTAATTTGCATATGAACACATGGCATGACATATATCGTGCATGAATTGTATTTGTGCCTAGTTTCATTTTATTCAGAGGTCCACTAGTTTATATCTGATTTGTTAGTTTAATATCTGTATACTGTTATTTTTGCCACTAACTTGCCTTATATGAACTGATGGATTCACGTCCTATTCTTGTGATTTCGTGCACTAGGGAGAATGAAACAGCAGCTTGCTCAAACTGGCTAATGCAAACTATCAAACAGATTTTTAGCAGATTGACTCTTGAAACGCAAGTAAAAACCACCTGATAATGAAAATATGCATATGGTCATGTGTGACAGGAGGTATGGAAGGGTTGATCAATGTGCATTTTCAGATCTGGACTGTTCACTTTCATAACCTGTGACCTCGCTAGTCAGAACATGAACACACCTGTCCATGTGCAAATGGATCCATAGTTCCATGAAGCTTGTATGTCACCGCTAACAAAACTGTCATTTTTTTTAGATGACTTTTGCAACCAAAACCAACAAGATGGACATGCTAACAGCTCATGTATGCATTTGATTTCATATTGCTAAAGGAGGATAGCAAACAGCTTGTCATCTGTACACTTCTGGGCAAAACAAATGGGACAAATTACAAATTGAAAAAGCAATAAACATGTACTGGAGCAAAGAACAAATCACTGGTCAGAAAATTCGCTAGTGACACCATTTGCTTGTTAGAGTTCGGTGCTACAGCAAAGTGTTCGGGGAAATATTTATAAATATATACATTTTAAAAAATTGGTCATTATTTGTAATCTTTCACACATGAAGCAGCCCATCACAAACCTGATAACAAGCTCCTAAATAAAACCAGAAGTGACTGACATCTACGGGTAGAATATGGTATGCAATTGTGAAAGTCCCAAAATAAGCAAGTGAGACAACCTGCTCGAAAAAAATGCATGTTTTGCCATTTACGGTTTGGCAAAACAACCCCCCCAGAGGTACATGATCAGGCCAAGACGGCCTGAAACAATCAACTTTTTGTTCGTTCTCATACATGTCACATGTCCATCTGAGACAATGTATAAAAGATTCAAATCTGATCTTAAAAGATTATTTTCATGCAGCCCGGGAGTCACGGGGAGGCTGGTGCCTATCTCAGCCGACACTGGGCAATGGTGGGGTACACCCTGAACAGCTCGCAAGACCATCACACAATCATTCACACACTTACGGCCAGGAATTTAGAACAGCCAATTAGGCTAATGTGCATGTTTTTGGGCTGCAGGAGGAAACCGGAGTACTTAGAGGAAACCTACACAAGAACAGGGTGAACATGCAAACTCTACACAGAAACGCCCAAGTGTAGAACTCGAACCCAGGATCTTCTTGTCGTGAGGCAGACATGTTAACCACTACACCGCCATGGCACCCAGATCTTTAGCACATGAAGGACAATGAATAATAAAAATAAATTCAGATTCTGATCATTTCCGCCTGGTATTGTGAACACAGCCAAAGTTTGCACAAGTCTCAGAATTTGGCGCTTGTACGTAAACAGAACACAAAGCTTTGCATAGACAGAAGACTGGAAACACAGGTAAAGGCAAATCCATGAAAAGCAGTTTCTGGGCAGTGATGCAGAAGAGGCATGTAGTAATGAACTCACTTGGCCTCGTTGTAGCGTCCCTGGAAGAAGGAGAGCAGGCCGCGGATATAAAAGGCTGCAGCTCGCAGACAGTGAGAACTACAAATGGGAGAAAACCATATGTTCAGCGTTGGTAGCAACAATAAGACGTCAGTGGCTGTAATTGTAACATTTCAGGGATAATAATGTTATTACTGTTTTATTTGTGGATTAATTTTTTTTAAAAACCCTATTATGAAAGTGCCTATAGCAAAGAAAAACCAACCATTTAACAGGGTTCACCCCCCAAGTCACATGTCAAATTCCTTGACCTTTACTATCAAAAAAAAAAAAACCAATCTGAATTACCTATAAGGAAAACATAACCTGTGCTGAGCAGACATAAACCAGCGGCGGTATTTTAAACCCATCAGTTTGTAAGCTTTATTTACTAGCTCACGGGCATCTTCAGTACAAAACTTTAAAACTTTCACTGTTTAAACATAATGAAATGAAAATAATCTGCTAAAGAAAAATATTTACTTTGATACACGGCATCCAACATTTGAAACTGCTTTGAAAAAAAAAAAAAAGAATGTCAATAATATTCTGCGAATTGACCCAAAAATGCACCAACATTCCATGTCCGGAAGAGACCAGAAAATCCCATGGCTGGTTGGAACCCTACTTTTAAGCTTAAAACTCAAATTATTGTTACTGCCTGTTCATTTTGGCAATTAAACCTGCAGCCCCGGCCCAAACTTGCCCTGCTGTGAAACAGTAGGAATTATGTTATAACATGTGATCATGGTTTTCCCATCATTCAGTAAGAGGCAGCGCAAGCATGAAGTACTTACCTGACTGGGAAGTTGTGGTCAGGGTTTATCCTCTCTAGTAGGCTATAAAGCTGTTAAGAGGAAATGAAACATGGTTATCCCTTCATTCCATTAATGAATCTGGTATAGATACACTAACTTAAAAAACTGACTTACCTCTTGATGTCGGTTGCCCTCTCTAATGTACACACTGGCCAGGTTGGTCACGATGAAAGTCCACAATTCCTGGTGTGTAGTAAGCTGCGGAGTGAGCAACTGAGAAAAGTTAAACTGCTGGTACTCTTTAAACAAGAAATGAGAAGTGCAGCTTAAATTCACAATAACATCCATCAGAAAAGTTAAAACTTCATTATAAATTATTCCCTCTGGGTAGTACAATTACGCAAAAAAATGTTAATGGATTTTCATGACATTTCTACCAGAGGCGGGGCTTTAGACTAGGAGGACGCCATTTGATTTCAGAGATGATCCAAATCAAAATTTAGATTATCCTGGAATTTTTTAAGCATTCTTTAACATTGTGCGATAGGACTATTTGTGACATTTTGGCTCATATGGGGGATTCCTGGGCTTGGTGGAGGCTTGCGCGCTTCGAATGCTCTTGTTACTAATACATGACCGGATAAATTTAACATTAAACTTCAGCTGAAATATTACTGAAACACATTGCGGATTGGACGTGAAGTTCTAGCAACAAAAGCAACAACAAGGAGTGCATGTTATCATCAACAAGCAGTATGTGCAGTTTTTTTTCTTTTTTTTTTTACAGAACAAGCATGCGGATTCAGCTCATCTTCTTGTAGCTACAAAAGCAGAGCACTCACCCTCAACGCTGTAGTGAACTGAGCTTCTGCGTTGTCCATACAGTTCACAGAAATACAGTAGAGCCCCTAATGAGACAAATAACACACTTACAGAAACACAGAGAAAGAGCTGGCACCCCTGCTTCCCATTGATGGGGGCTGAAATAAACATGGCTTAAATGCTGCCACTTAACATAGCTTAAACCTGAGTATATCTGTTGTGTGAGTGGAGAATGCGACTCACTAATAGAGTATGGAGCTGAGCAGCATGGTTGGAGAACAGACGAGGAGATTGCTGGCACAGCTGGCACACCTGAGAGATCTGTTTAAATCACACAACCTTATGAGCACCAAAGTAAAAACGAACATCAAAAACAGAAAACAAAAACACGCCCGCAGTAATTCAGCTGTAGCTGTCAGCTGACCTCCTGCAGCGCCGTCGCTTTGTGGCCCGTCACCAGGCGACACATGATGATGTGCTCCAGCAGGATGACCTGGAATGACGAGAGGATGGGACTGCAATCCAACACTGAAAAGCACAAGACAAAGCAAATCGAGAGAATCGGATATAAGTGATTATGCAAATCAAAGCCCTTTATAGGCAAATTGAAGATTTTTTCTTATTTGCCTCATTGATAAATATTTTCTGAATGCATGAATTGAAAATCCTGTAAGAAACAACAATATGAATTCTATACGAAACAAAATAAATCAGCTATTAGTGCATAAATATCCAGTTGTTCTGGTTATAAAACATTATTATTGCAAAGCAGTGTTTAATTCCCACTCACTTTTAAGTTTCTCTAGCTGCATTAGAGCTTTGTCTGTGTACTTCTGCGCCTTCTCCAAGTATCCGGCCTGCATCGAGTGCATAACAGTGACCTGCACAAACAGAATTTTGATTAAAGGAATGGGAGAGAGTAGAAATACTCAGAGCAGAGAGAGCTAAATTAATACTGAAACTGCACACATCTCTATTCAAACCTTACTACTGATCTAAGTGTTATTCAGACACGCGTGTGGGAGTTTGCCCAAAACACAAGTCTGTCTTGAGTATGCGAATTTCTGACCTCGGACCCAACCTCGATATTTCCTGAGTGATATCAGCTCCTCTCTTGAGAAAATCCAAGAAAATCCAGCTGTCTCTGAGGCGTAGACCCAAAAACCTACTCACATACCCCAGTAACCCATCTCTGGATACCTTGAACTTTCCCGAGAAATATTTCCCTAACTTGCAAACTTGAGTTACTGATTCTGAATATGGCCAGATGTGCAATTTAACTTGTGAATCAGCACAATAAAACATTTCATAGAAGCAAAAAATTAAGGTAATACCCAAGCTTTTAGTTGTCTGGAACACATTTCCTGGTCTAACCTGTGACTTTCTGAAGGGTTTCGATTATTTATCCGAAAATCTAACAAAGGGACAAACTCAAACAGCTGGAACTTATCTAAGAAAATGAGGCAGGACTGCATGCGTGAACATGTTTTAACCAAAAGTATGTTCTGTGCGAGTGTGCTAATTAGTATGAGGTTGTAACTTTCAAGAGAAAGACACACTGCTCCTGTGTGTGTGTACTATTAAGGAAGAGACTTACCAAGTAGACAAGCACACACATGTGCTCTTTAGGCAGCCAGTGGAAAAGGTCTGCAGGGTTACTGGGTAAAATCTCGTCATCATGGAGTGTTGAGATGGTCTGGATGCACTGCTGCAGTTGCTTCAAACAGGGCTTCACGCTCTTCACCTACACACACACCCACACACGGATGAACAAAATGCCCCCCCCCTTTTTTTTGCAACGAATTAAAAAGAAATGCCACCATCAATGATTTATGAAGCAATTACTGTTTATGGGTCAAAGATCAAAAAGGTTTGTACTGCCATAAGAGACAAAAAAGTGTTTAGTAAACAAAACAAATTCATCCTGACTCAATACTATAAAAACAGAAACTGCTTCACGTAAATAAAACCTAGCAACATTATTTTTGTTTAAAACGAATCCCAACCTTACAATAACTCTTCACACATCCTTCTGAACAATCGCCTTTGCAAACGCGAGCAAAATGTTCGGATATTGAATTCTATTTGACGTTCATGTGAGTCAGTATCCTATGACACTGCACCTGTGTACGTGCATTTTTTTTGGCAGCATACCCAGGTGCGTTTACAAAAGTGTGCAGAATAAACAATAAATTCAAGGATTCGGCAACTGAGACCCTTGACATGCTTTAGCAAGCCTACGCCCATGAAGCAATGAGTCGGGGCGAGGCGGCATCAATAGGGGAAGAAGTCAGAGTTAGCATTACAAGAGACTCCGTAGCAGCTTTCCTGAGTCTGATATGGTATCGCACACGTGCACGTTGTTAAGAAGCACGTGTAATGCAGGTCCCAATGCTGACAGCATGCCGTAATGTGGCATAATGTCTCACAAGACTTCCTGCTCACTCATGCTGTACACACATCACCAGACCACTCTCTGTTTGCATCAGGAACAGTTTTATGACTTTTTGATCGTTAAAGGTTAATGTATTATATGTATTGACGCATATTCTGAGTGTGGGGTAGAACCAAATTTGGCACAGAATTGAATTAAAACCCAACCAAAACTTGCTGAGCACCTAGCAGGTCTAGCGAGCAGAAAACCATTAAACGTGGACACACACTGACCTGTCCGGCATCCAGGTAATGCGTGACCTGCAGCACTAGGAAAAAGACCCGAAGGGATTCCTTCTGTATGGGGTTTCCCTGCCAGTTCTCTACGATCTGCCCGCACAACGTGAGCAAAGGATGCACTTCCTGCAGCTTACGTTCCATCAGCAGCAGCTGTGCGCACACACACATACACACCATATAATCAACATACAATTAAATTAAAAATGGTCTCAATAAGCCTACTTCTGTTACTGCTCAGTCATCATCTGCACTAATTCATTATTCCATACATGAATGGGAAAAAAAGAAGAAAACAACTCACCATCCCTTTACTCAGAAGAAACAGAGCTCTGGAGAGATAAATTGAGAACAATTAATAACAATTTAAGGTACTTCTATATATAGACATCTCCTTTACCTAAACATATAACGTTCATACCTGGTATATTCAGATCCGACGACTCTGGCGTACTCGGCACCTACACCCAATAAGTCACACGCAGACACCAAGTCCTTCTCGAGTGTGTGCAGTTGCTACAAATATAAAAACAAATCTTCAGGATAACTTCCAAAACAGTTTTCCTGGAGTTCTGATCAAATTCTACAAAGTATTATTCAGAGCAATATTATCCACTTACTGCTAGTTGGAATAACAATCTGCAGTGCCAGTAGGGAGTCTGCTGGGAAATCTGGATGGCTTTGCGTAGTAAAGGTTTAGCAGAATCAACCAGATTCTAGAAAGTAAGTATTTCAGAAAATGTCATATTTTTAACCAACTTTTAGCAAAATAAATAAATAAATAAATAAAAACCCTGAGGGGGTAAAAAAAAAAAAAGAAAAGAAAAAAAAAAAGGCAAACATATGTGCTTTGTACAACCAGACAACAATACAAAACACATACCACAAAAATCTAAAATCGATTTTAAAGAGGGTTGTGTATAGCACTGTAGACAGGAATATCTCTTATAATTTATCATCATGCAGCTTAGTTTTATTTTGCTTTTGGCAGGAGGCAACAGATATGCTTGAATGTTTCCTAGAGTTCCTTTATACTCAGGAAAATGTGCAAAATCTCTTCACCCACAGAATATAACAAGATATTTACTAACATGCCAATTCTGATGGGATGTATCACCTAGTTATTTTCACTGGTAAATTTAAAGAAGCTAAAACACAGTGTACACTTCCCACACATGGGCAAACCCATGACTTTTCACATGGGACTAAAATCCCAAAGATACCCCGGCAGTAACTATGTCACCCCTACTTCATCACGTAAAACTAGTCTCATCTGAAGAGGGCTTATGCCAGGAGCTCCTAAAGTAAAGGTCATGACCCCATGTAGGCTGGCTTGATGTGCAACTTGGATCCATAATCACCTGGTTTATTTCCCTTATTTACTTTACGAGGTTTAATACGTTCACATTATGAATAGTGCTCCCAAAACACATTTATATCAAGGGTGTACATGCTGTGTTGGTATTTGATCAGTACCCTGACATGGTGCACGTGCGATTCAAAAGACAAATCGAAGAGCTCAGTGCCATAACCTCCTAAGTCACAAATTTGTGATTTTGAGAAAAAGACAAATAGCACGATTAACTCCCATTGATCACATGATTTAGGATTTTAGCTGCAAAGAAGCTACAATTATCCACTTTGGAGTAACTTTCAGCATATGGGGGAGACCTCTTTTGTCACAATATGATACTACCTCATTTTTCATCATGTATGGACTTCGCAGGTTATGGCACCATTTAATTTAACTGTCCATCTACCTTGGCTAGGAGAACAGAAATCAAGAAAACCTAATGTAGAAATGTGCTGAAACATTTAGTAAATATTTCCCATGTGCCAGAAAAAATGAGGCAGGAAATTCATTATATCCATTTTGGGCCACTTTCCAAAAAAGTTTGGAAACTCCTGGCTTATGAGATCTGCGGCGTTACAACATGTCACAGAAAATGGGCAGAAAGACGCTGAACGCAGAAAGACGCTGAACAGGTCAGTAGAACTAAGAGACATGCGGCTACAAATTCGGGAATCCAAAAACTGTTCGGAGAAAATGAAGTAGGATTAGGGTTGTTTATATATTATATTATAAATATAAGCATATAGGACAATGCCAGATTTTTCTAAAATGATACTTTGATTCCCTCCAACTTTTATATAAAGAGATATCATTTAAATATATTGGAAAGGAACATGTGTGAAATCCAACTTGTATAAATTATCACTAGTGTAACAGTGCATCATACATGTAAATATATCTAAAATACTCACCTGCTGGCAATAAAGCTCTGAGAGGAGACTGGCAGCTTCAAATTTAACATCTTCAAACTGAGGGATCTGAGAAATCTGGTTAAGGTTATTTCTGCAAACTGCATCTTCAGGATGTGTCTTCATCAGAGGGTTCAGAAAGAAGTCTTTACAGCTAATTCACAGGAGCTAACACACACAACTGACACACTGAACACGAATACATGTGTGGAAATTCAATGAGACCCCCCCAAGTGTAAATATAGAAAAGGATACTTGTTGCGAGATGCACCACTGAAACAAAAAGAGAGATGATAAACTAATGCATTAGTGTGCACACATAAATAATAACAGACACAACGTGAAGAATAACAACTTAAAACCAAATACGAAGCGGGGAAACTAGCTACTCAGATTAGCAAAAACAAATTCCCCTGTCCGACTTCACTCCAGGACTGACCCATTCAATAGCGTAACAAGAAGACGTCATTCGAGTTATAATTTAACTAAGTACGTCATTACATATTTAAAAAGTAAAAGCTAAATTACTGCAAAACATGACTTTCACACATAATATATATACTTAGCTACATTAGCTAGCTAAGTATACCCACAACGGCGCTCCCACTAGTGAGGCCTACATGTCCCGCTTCTCGGATTACATCCTCGGTATTTCCTTGGCGAACTCACCGCTTTCTCTAGATGATTCCGGGCGAGGTCGCTGTTCTTGGTGTGGTGATAGAGCACCGAACCGAGCTGGAGGTGCGTTCGGGCCTCTACTCTTTGTGGAGGTTTGAACTGAAATACAGCCTGGAGACAGTGCACACAGAGCCGAATTTTAGGAGGACTTGAAGTGCGAAAATGTTCGGCAAATCCAAGCAGGGCAAGATACCAGGACTCCGGGGCCTCTCCGCCAGTCGCCATTTTGACGACAATAACAACAAAAACAACCGCGGCCTAAGCGATACTGGTCTGTTCTCGCGAGATTTCGTTACGAGAACTTCCGCACACCAGCAGAGTTGTGGGGACATCAATAAGCATCACGAAGACACTGGAACATTATAAACACATTTTTCATAGAAATTAACATTTTCTTAACTGATACATCACCTGATATATTAAGTTGAGTAACTAAGTGATTCAATACTGACTCCCGAAACCAACAAACACAAAATTTGGGTTGGGTATTACTTGATACAACCAGAATTATAGTGTTAGATCTTTAACACACACACACAGAATTTTAGGGGCCAATAAAACTTTAATGAGATTTCACATTATAACACATTACAATAGATGTTGAACAAACAAAATAAACAGTATCATTATTTTAATGACCTCTGATAATGTCAACAGTGTATGAGTTTTGTGATATTATGGGTTTTGTAAAGATAACTGTGAAGAATATGGACAGTTGTGGGAGGGGGGGGAGAGGGGGGGGGGGGAGGGAGAGAGGGAGAGGAGGAGGGAGAGAGAGAGGAGG
>JBCNYH010000008.1:6864365-6880937 GCA_039654325.1 Tandanus tandanus | reverse complement strand
TGTGGCATCAATCCGGATTCGAACTTGCGATCTCCGGGTTGATAGTCGTGCACCTTGTCGATGCGCCACTCGGGAGCAGGACCTGTGTTTATGCATTTGTGTGACAGTGGTACATGTGACAAAGGCAACTATCAAATTCTGTATCAAATTTGTAAAAATGGCAGCAGACATGCCTGAAATGCATCAGCATGAAGCAATAAGCCAGGCGAGGTGTTCTGAGTGGCATTCATGCATTGAGTGGCACAATGTCATCCTCCAGTGACATTCAAGATCT
This sequence comes from Tandanus tandanus, assembly GCA_039654325.1. Taxonomy (NCBI): domain Eukaryota; kingdom Metazoa; phylum Chordata; class Actinopteri; order Siluriformes; family Plotosidae; genus Tandanus; species Tandanus tandanus. The sequence continues at coordinate 6,880,663 of JBCNYH010000008.1, read as the reverse complement.
GGACAAACGAACGCCACTCAAAAAACACGTCACATGGTTAAGTTGAGAGGTCTCTTCTGCTGTCCATGGGGAAAATCACAAATACTCCTGTGCCAGTGATACAAAAATGCATTTAACACAATGCCACATGGTATACTGCCTTGCAAGAGTGACTGTTTGCTCCTGCTGCATGTGCGTGACCATACCAAACCCCGTTTGTTTGCTACAGGAGGATTCATGCCATTTTTATGATCGCATACAAAATCTTTAGCCTGACAGAGTGTAGTCCTCACTTTGGTAAAGAACATGTTGAAATTTCCTTTCTGAAGAATAAACTATCCTTAATTTAAAGCGGTACGGCATGACTGAACTGACTGCAAAGTACAAATGGATAAGACTGTTGAGTTACCTTTCAGTTCCAGATAATATGCATCATCCTCCTGGTCCTCCTCTTCGTCGTCGTCGTCGTCGGGTGAGCTGAACACACTCGGTCGGGGGATCTGAAGTGGCGGCGTTTTGGTCTGTGAATAGCTTTTAAACTGATTGAGCATACTGCCAACACCCAAACCGGGCCGTTTCCCAACCAGAATAGTTTTCTTCTGGCTCTGAGACGAGGACGTGATTCCTCTGGAGTCATTGCTGGATGCTGCAGAAATTCAGTACATTACACAAAGTTATTATTGTCTTAAAAACACAAACGCTACACAAAATTACACGACACAGGAGTGCAAATGTTTGCAAAAATCAAAAAGATGATTGAACCGTACAGGTATTGCTTAAAAAAGAACTTGACTTTGAAATACACAAATATACTGCATTTATTTGAATTGCAGTATATACTAACAATACATATTTTGAATTGTTTGTTCTGGTGTTAATCTGATTGTATATGAAAGTCCCTTGTATGTAATACACAGCTTGTCTCTTGCAACAATTTGTGACATCGGAAACTTTTACTACACCATTCAAATGGGCTGTTATGTAGAATAAGAAGAAGACTGGGATGCAAACCCACACAACTGTAGTGTTTAAAAAGACATCAGAATGCTCTACGCTGGTTGTAATCAAATCTGAAAACATTTTTATACCCGAATCTGGGTTGGATTTCTCCTTCTGCATCTTTAGGAACTGCTGAAGAAAGCTCCCATCGTTCGCGAACTTGTTTGAGGTCTGTGCCTCGGACTCGGAACCACTGAAATCACAAAAAGCTTCATTTAGAAAAGCAGATGGAGTGATAGTACACACATGAGAGGAAGGGGAATGTGTAGCAGTGTAACCTCTCTGCTGATTGCTTGCTGGGGGTTGAGAGATTCTTGTTGGCTTGCTCTGCCAACTTGGCCTCTATTTCTCGCTTTTTTTGTGCTATGAGCTCCTCCTGACGCAACAGAACGTTAAACTTGCTCTTCTGCTGAGCTGATTTATTTTTCCAGCCTCCTCGAGCTTTAAAAACAGGGTTTAATATTATTATTGGTCTGAGACACGAATGAACATAAATTGACAAAAAAGATAATTTATTAACGTATTAACAAACGAATAAACAAACAAATAAACAATAACTATGAGAAAATCCTCAGTTTTAGGCAGTTATGTGTGTTTATATGTGATTAATATAAGAGCATTAACATTCTTTCTTTCCCAACGTATTCCGACTTCCTGCGCGACAATTGGCTAAAATCTTACACCCACAGCCAATCCGCCTCTCGGATACTGGTTAGTGGCCAATCAAAGCGGAGGGAGTGGGGTGTGTCACAATACGGGTAGGGAAAAATAGTGCAGTCGGCTAGTTCAAACGGCTAGCGCAAATTAGCCTCATTTTGCTAACAAAACAACCACCTTAATGTTGCCACTATCGACATAGAAACAACATATACGGTAAAATTAAACAACTCAATTAGTAACTGATGTTTGTAAAATATTTTACCTGCGTCATTTGACTCCATTTCCAGGACCTGAAGCCTGGTTAACGCTGGTTATTTCGGGTTCTTTGGGAAAATAAGGTTTATAGGTGAATCGAGGGATTTTACAGCGCCACCCAGCGGCAAGGCGGAATCTAACTTTATCAATATTACTATACTATACTATACTATACTATACTATACTATACTATACTATACTACACTACACTATACTACACTATACTATAATAAACTATACTATAATACACTATACTACACTACACTATACTATAATACACTATACTATAATACACTATACTACACTATACTATACTACACTATACTATAATACACTATACTACACTACACTACACTATACTATAATACACTATACTACACTATACTATAATAAACTATACTATAATATACAATACTACACTATACTATAATACACTATACTACACTATAATACACTATACTATAATATAATACACTATACTACACTATACTGTACTACAATACACTATACTATACTACACTATACTATAATACACTATACTATACTACACTATAATACACTACACTATAATATAATACACTATACTACACTATACTATAATACACTATACTATACTATATTCTTATAACTGTTTATATATGTAAATATAAATATAACTGCTTCAAGTGTTTTGATATATTGTTCCTCCTCTACTTTTTATTATTCCCTTTAATTCTTCAGATTTTCTGTGATTTTCACCTTTTGGTGAAAACTGCTTAATATAGAAATTCAATCAGAAGAGTAAATGGTAAATAAGTAGATTAATATCTCTTAATGGCAGGACTAGGTGTCTAATGGAGTAAGTAATTGTACTAGTATTTGGGTGAAAGTTTTTGTGTGACCTACTGGTGCTGGTCTGTCTATAGCTGGAAGTTTCTCTGCAGAATTTGTCCATTAATCAGGCCACTCTTATCTACCGACTTTTGCCAAAAGAAAAACCATGAAGAAGAAAAGACTGTAGACTGGAGGTTTGAGGCAGATGAGACTCAAACCTGGACACTGATGCCTGTGATGTCACAGTCACTTTATATATATATAAAACAAATAAAATACCAGTATATGTATAAAAAGGTATTTCTAGAAATTGTAATTAATTTTCTTCAGTATCTAGCTATTTTATAATCAATGATAAAACAAAATAAATGTCAGATATACACGGGTGTATATAAATGTATCTTACAGAAGAAGGTGTCAGTTTAAAGTTCATCTTTATCTCCAATAATGTCTAATTTTAGTTAAATATATTTAAATATTATCAATGTATATATTATATATTAATTAGCAAATATATTACTATAATTATTAATTGTATAATAATTTATAGGGGCGTTTTTATTTTATTTTAATGCAGTTTTACCCCATAGCCACTAGGGGTCAGAGTTTTTCTGTAATAAATTCTTTTTTATTTTATTTATTAAAAAAAAAAAAGAAAGAAAGAAAGAAAGAAAGCAGATGATTACTGAATCAAGGGGAAAATATAAGGGAATTTTGATAATGATATATGAAGGAATGCGTTGAAATTCGGCCGTAACTATAATCTGATATGTGCCATAACAATATTGTATATTGTATATTGTAACAATATGTATATCAGGGCAGTGGTGGCTTAGTGGTTAAGGAAATGGGTTACTGATCCGAAGGTCAGTGGTTCAATCCCCACTATCACCATTGTTGGGCCCTTGAGCAAGGCCCTTAACCCTCAATTGCTCCGTTGTATAAAAAAAAATATGATAATTGTTAGTTGCTCTGGATAAGAGCGTCTGCCAAATGCTGTAAATGTAAATGTACCTGTGATGCCATACCATTAACACCACCTGAGTGGTCTGCACTGAGGCACCTTTCTATCATAGTCAGTATTCTCAGTAGCTCTTCTGTGGGATCAGACCAGCTGTACTACCCTTCACTCACCATGTGCGTCAATGAACCGTGGGCACCACGACACTCTCACCAGTTTACTGGTTGTCCTTGCTTGGAGAACCTTTGGTAAATACCACCATAGACACCACATGAAACCTGCTGTTTTGGAGATGATTAAAGCAAGTCGATTAGCCATTACAATGTAGCCCCTTGTCAAAGTCACTCTGTGCCACTGTAACAAAACAATCAATATTCACTATAGCTGTCAGTGCTCATAATGTTATTGCAGATCGGTGTGTGTGTGTATTTACATATGGGTGGAATAACGTTCAAATTTATATATTATTCGCCACTGGATTATAAGAAATGTAGCATTCTTATTGTTTAATTACATTTTTTAAAAAATAAAATAAAACATACATCCTTCCCAACAAATACTTAACAGAAGACCCGAAGTGCTTTTAGCCTAGCACCGACTCTCACCTGAGGGCAGCGCTTCCATTTGCCGCACATCCCTTACGTTGGCCCCTCCCCCAGTCACCAGCATCAGGCACCACCGAGGACTGGAGGCCTGTTCCCCGCAGTAGTGGGGAAAAACCTTTAATTCTTGAAAAAAAAAAAATAAATTCCTATGATCAAATATTTTCGAAATTGTATTGTTCTTGTGAATTAACTGTAGAATGACTGAGAGTCGACCGGCTAGTTTGCTCTCAGTCATGCTTGCCATGTTGCTTGCCTTCTGTAGTGACGTCGCTACTCATGGTATATGAGCCGATATCCTATTAGTAGATTATCCAATCAGAACAGGCGATTGCTCATATCCAGTGGAGTTGGAGATAATGATATTGAATATCATACTGACAATAATTTGTACCATGATACCCAGTTCACTGTTAGTATCCTCGCTTTCACATGCTTATGAAAATCAACTCTATCTCTGTATCTCCAAGTGATATAAACATGAACAGCGTCTATACACACTAACACAATGACACCAGTCACCCTTGGCATGGGGGCACCACCTCAATAAACTTACAGTGACAAAGGGAAAAGTGTGAACGCATGAATATTTCATGATCAATTACCGTGCAATTGTCCCCACATCAACGTGATACGTTTAGATTCTATATTCTGTACTGCGTTCTTTACATGTGTACACTTTCATAACTGTAGGAATTGTATGCAAGTCATTAGATTTTATACCGATAACACTTTCATGATGGTTTGTGTTCCTGAACCCACTTCTGTGTAGTGACCCTGGGTAAACGTGTGTAACTTGACTCGCATCTGTGGCGTCACCCCCCAGTCCTCAGCAGGGGCGCCGTGCCACTGGCACTCCCGCTGACCGACAGCATGCATTCACGTCCAAAAAGGGCCTGCTATTCAGGGCAATGAAAACGATGAAACGTGGCCATTATAATGGGGACACAGAGGGATATCTGATCCACCTCTGTTCTTCCCGAGTCCTCATTATCGCAGGCATTTCATTTCATATCTGCTCGCATCTCCACTGCATTGCAGACCGACACTGGAAGACTAAAAGTGTGCGTTCGTATACTGGGCTTTATGTCAAGGGGAGATGGGGAACAAGCAGACCATTTTCACTCCGCAGCAACTGGACGCGTATCAGGTCAGTCAGATTGATGATCAGGATGAGAACTCGCTCTCGGTCCTAGAATGAGCTCTGTAACCTCGTACAACCTCATACAACCTCGTACAACCTCTGAATTCGAGGAAATCAAGCCTCGCTGTTTGTTGATGATAGAATTGTATAGAAACTATCATAGTTCCTAGTAGAAAGTGACAAAAAATGAGTGTGTTCAGTAAATACAGTATGTAAAAGTTGGAGGGATATTTAACACTTAAGATTTTTAAGCATTACAAATGTGTTTTTTTTTAAATATAGTTTTTATATTATTTAATACTTCATGTAAATTTTCATTTTGATTCACAGGATTGTACTTTCTTCACCAGAAAAGAGATTCTAAGGTAATTCGAACCATTTGTTGCTTAAAACTAACTCTAGCACCCTGACTTCTTTTTCAATTTTACCGTAATACATGTAATATACTTCATATATTTCATATAGACACCACAGCCCATGCCCATATGCACACAGTGTAGTTGTGAAGATGTGAGATCTTTCCATGAGGACATTTAGAGGTTGTAATGTTTTTTTACATTATTGTGTCAGTACAGTACAAATTACCCCATTTTTAATTTTCTACATATCCGTTTCTCAAAAATGAGTAATATATTAACTTATTACCTGCCCTGTGTTCACCACCCCGAGGATTTTTCACAAGTAGTTAGGTAAGGCAGTACGGTGGGTGTAGTGGTTCGCACGTCCGCCTCACAGCAAGAAGGTCCTGGGTTCGAGCCGCGGGCTGGCTCGGGTGTTTCTGTGTGGAGTTTGCATGTTCTATCCTTGCTTGCGTGGGTTTCCTCCCGACGTCCAAATACATACACATTACACCGATTGGCTGTTCCAGATTGCACCTAGATGTGTGTCTTGGCCCTGGGATGAACTGGTGAGCTGTTCAGGGTATACCTGTCCTTCGCCCGGAGTCAGCTGATAGGGTCCAGCCTCACCACAACCCTAGTAGGAAAAAGCGGTTTGGCAAATTATTTTTTTTTGTACTTTCAGCACTACTTAATGAATTATCTGAGTGATTGGAGCTGACTCTGGGCGAAGGTGCGGTACACTCCTGAACAGCTTGCCAGACCATCACAGGGCCAACACACACAACAGTATACACTCAAACCTACGGGTAATTTGGAACAGTCAGTTTGCCACATATATACATGTCTTTGTACTGAGGGAGGAAACCAGAATACCTGGAGGAAACGCTCACAATTACCTCCGCTTACTCCTAGTTATTGTCACGGGAGGCTGGCACCCGTCTCAGCCAACTCTGAGCAATTCACACTCACTCTCACACCTAGGGGTGATTTGGAACAGCCAATTAGCCTACTGTGCATGTTTTTGGACTGTGGGAGGAAACCGGAGTACCCAGAGGAAACCAACACAAACAAGGGAGAACATGCAAACTCCACAGAGAAACACCCTGAGCCCAGGAATCGAACCCAGGACCTTCTTGCTGTGAGGCGAACGAGCTAACCACTGCGCCGCCTCTAATTTGGTGGTCTGGAACCAACTGATCTGAATTCACATCAATCAAAAAGTCACAACGATCTTCCTTCCATTAGCTATACCGCTTGCCCGTCAGGGTCACAGGGGAACTGTGCTCCAGGGGATCCAGTACTGTCGTGCTGTGAGGCAACACCAAGCCGTAACATAACTCTGAATAATTGTCCTTTTTTTTTTTAAATTTTTTATCAGACTCTTTCATAGGTATCACGATTTGGCCCCACAACTGGTTCCGCTTGATTACACCACCCAGCCAGATGTGCACCTGCCCTATGAGCTGATTGGCAGCATGCCAGAGCTGAAGGTACAGTATACGGGCCTCCCGCTGCACAAACACTACACACTAAGCTACTCACCCTGTGTTCCTTATCAATTATGGATCCTCTACTAATTGATCGCAGCCTCGGAGGGCTTACGTGTCATCAGATCCACCTGAACTTGAGAAAGCATCAACTTATGGAGTCTGCTGAAGTGCAAGTCCATTACACGCCAATTCTCAAAGCATTATTCACACCGAGTAGGTCATCTGTCACAACAGGAACCAGCGATTATCATTTTCATTAGTGTTCCTATCCGCCAATAATCATGTCGACGCCTAAAATGTTTATGATGTATGATTACGCCATTAGTATTTCAGGTAATCTAAAATGGGTAAGAAAGTATTAGGCATGTCACTGCTACTCACTCACCCATTTGCCGAACCGATTAATCTTATTAGGGTCGCGGGGTGGATGGAGCCATGGGAGACGGCAGGGTACACCCTGAACAGCTCACCAGATTATTTCAGGGCCAACACACACAACCATTCACATACACACCTAGGGGCAATTTGGAACAGCCAATTAGCCTAATGTGCATGTCTTTGGACTGTGGGAGGAAACTGGAGTACCCAGAGGAAACCCATGTAAGCACAGGGAGAGCCCGGGACTGAAACCCAGAACCTTCTTGCTCTGAGGTGGATGTCCAGTTTTGGTGAGCCTTCAGATTCTTTATATTGGCTGACTTGATATTCTTCTACCCCAAAGTTCTAGTGTACGTCTTTGCATTCTGAGATGCGTTTCTGCTCACCACGGTTGTAAAGAGTGGTTAATTGACCCCTTCCTGTCATCATGAACCAGTCTGCCCATTCTCCTCTGAGGTTTCACATCCACCAGGTGTTTCCACTCACAGAACCAACTCTTACCAGATGTTTTTTGTTTTTGGCATCATTCAGTCGAGACTGGACGTGTGCAAATTCTAGGAGATCAACCGTTTCTGAAACACTCAACCCATCTGGCATGTCATGGTGATATTCTGTTTCTAGTTTTCATGTTTCAAGTCAAGTTTCATCAGGATGTTTCCTCCAAATACTAAATTTGGAGACAATTGTTTAAAAATGTTGTCTCACTGATCTATCTGGCACCCATCTCAGCTGACACTGGGCAGGGTGGAGGGGTGGGGCAGGGTGGTTTTCGACCCTGAACAGCTTGCCAGACCATCGCAGGGCACACACAACCATTCACACTCACATGCACACCTAGGGGCAATTTGTAACAGCCAATTTACCAAATGTGCATGTCTTTGGGCTGTTGGAGGAAACCGGAGTACCCGGAGGAAACCCATGCATAAACCACACAGAAATCCCCAAGCCTGGGACTCGAACCCTGGACCTTCTTGCTCTGAGGTGACCTGCTAACCACTACACCACCCGTCTGCCCGTGTTCAAAAATTTGTAACCTGTTATTTCAAACCACAAAACACCAAAGTTACAGTTTGATCATCTGTCCTTTTGTGTAATTTATAATTTTATTGAACGATACATGTTTAATTTTTTTGGGAAAAAAGTGTTTGTAATTTGTTACACCCATGACTGACTTCCACATGTTCCAGATGTGTCAGAGAAGTGATCTAAAAATAAAAAATGGCAAAACATGAGCATCCGCAGAGCGCAAACCTCTACCAAGCCCAGCAATGCCCCATAAGAATCTATAAAATTCCTGGATCTGGAATTTAATCTGGATCACATTTAGATCGCCAAAATCTAAAGGAATCTTCCTTGTCCAAAGCCCCACCTCTGGTAGAAATTTCATGAAGTCGCACATAACTTTTTGCATAATCGTGCTAACAAACACAAACATAACATACCAAAACATAACCACCTTGGTGGAGGTAACAATGGGAATTTCACAAATTTCACTCTTTGCCATCACCTAACAAAGCTGTCACCGATGTCGCTGCATGAATATACAGTCTGGTCAACAAAGAACTCAGCCCTAGCCTCGCCTTCTCAGAACACGTAGTGTAATTTTATCCACAACCATCGGTGGTGCTGTTGCGCACGCTTCTTTAAAAGTGGAAAAGAACTCGCTTTAAACAGCAAATAACCTCACGTGGATAACAAAATGAAACCTGGGTCACATGATCTTTTTCGTCATGCTAGTTGATCTTTGCCAGAAGAATAAACGAGGAGACACATTTATGTCAGTTTAGAAAAGTGTTTTGGAAATGGAGTGGTGTAGAGAATAATGATATTTTTCCGTGACTGTATGTGTTTTGTTCAGGACAATCCGTTCAGGCAGAGAATCGCTGAAGTCTTTTCAGAGGACGGAGAAGGAAACATGACTTTAGATGATTTTTTGGATATGTTCTCAGTGCTGAGCGAAATGGCACCGAGGGATCTAAAGGCATACTACGCATTCAAGATCTATGGTCAGTCCTAGTCAGGATGAGTCATTCAACCTAGTTTACATCATATACACACACACACACACACACACACACACGCACAATGCCGAAACTCTCACAGTATCTGTCTTCTCGTAATAAATGAGAGATAAGATCATTTAGGTTGACTATAGGTCAGAGACACATGTACAGGAGCAGAGATCATCAGCTTTCTATTGTGATAATCGCGTACAGGCCAGCTGACAGTACTTTAGAGAAAGATGTAAATAATGCACGAGTTTATTAGAGGATGCGCTATCTCCAAACAAAACACACTGTGTGTGTGTGTATACCCAAGGCTGTCTAATTAAACATGCTATCAGATTAAGACATTTTACAGCAGCACATGCTTCATGGCCTCCAAAGGTCAAGAGAAAGTTTTCATTTATTATTTATAGACAGTAAACAAAAGGAGCTCTGCCACAGGAACGACTGATGGAAACTGAAGTTCCTGCGCTAGTTATGCATCTATTTTAATCATACTGTAGCACCGCAGTGGAAATGACAAGAGAATATAATAGATTTCATTCGATATCATAAAACCGATAATTATCCCTTCATCCTGAACGTAACTGATCAGCCTAGGAGAACCACCGTAGCATACTTAGCCAGTTCATAACGTTAATTTTAGCACTATACAAACCACATGCCTAATTTATAACATCTTTACTAACACGAAGAGTGCATCAAATAATATTTGTGACAAAAGCTGCAACCAAGTTGCTATTTTGAGGCCATGGCTGCGTCCGAATCACCAGTAATTATGTACTAACATTGGTTGAGTGTCTACTGGTCATCCTTATAGTACGTTCTATGAATATGCAAGCAGATAGTAAGCATACATAAGTAAGCATAAATAGGGACATACTTTGCTACCATCTTAGCTGAACTTTGACTCGGATTTTATTGTTTATAGCATTAACTTAGCTATAATTTAATTCTGGCTCCTAATATTAGAAGATAATACCCAAATTAACTTTAGTGTGAATAGATACATCTTTATTTATTTCGTGCATCAGCAGAACTGTGTAAAGCATGAAATTTTAACACCGGCTTCGTTTCTGTCTGCGATTTTTCTTTCTATTGATTTCCTCCTTGGAATTCTTCTTCTTCGGTTATTCAGAGGCTGAATTGTGGGATACTGTAGTGAGGTATTGTGTGATACCTTTGCATACTACGTATTTAATAGTTCACCCAGGCACTGTTCAATTATTATTAAATATATACAGTCATAAAGTAGTCTAGTAAAATGTGGTAGTTATAAATTAGTAGTATAAAGTAGCAATAAAGTACTAGTGTAGACTAGTAATAAATAAGTAGTATACAGTATGAAAGTAGTAATAATAAATTACTAGTATACAATACTAGTATGCAATAGTAATACATTAGTAGTATAATATAGTAGTAATAAATTAGCAGTATATCGTTGTAATAAATTAGTACTATACTCATAAAGTAGTAATAAGTAGTATACAGTATTAAGGTAGTAGTATGTAGTAGTAATAAAGTAGTAGTAGAATATAGTAGTAATAAATTAGCAGTATATAGTTGTAATAAATTAGTACTATACTCAAAGTAATAATAAGTAGTATACAGTATTAAGGTAGTACTATACAGTAGTAAAGTAGCAGTAGAATACAGTAGTAATAAATTAGTGGTATATAGTACTAATAAAGTAGTAATAAATTAATACTATATTAATAAAATGGTAGTATAAAATAGCAATAAATGGTATACAGTACTATAATAGTATATAGTAGTAATAAGGTACTAGTATAGAGTACTAATATACTGCAGTTATAAAGTAGTAGTGGTATATTAGTATTAAAATAGTATACAGTATTTGGATATTCTTCAAACTGTATCTTTGTGTACTAAAAATATATACGCATGCGAACATGGTGTATGAAATTATTCCTATCTCTTCTTATTTGAGACTTTAACAACGATGACTTCATATGTAAATCAGACCTGGAAAAGACCTTGAACAAGCTTACGCGCAATGAGCTGACTGAAGATGAGGTGAGGATAGTGTGTGAAAAAGTCCTCGATGAAGCCGATATGGACAACGATGGCCGCCTGTCACTGGAAGATTTCCAGCACATGATCGTAAGAGCACCGGAGTTCCTCAGGTTAGAGCTGCTTTACATGTACGGCTCAAGGACACAACTGTGATTAATGCACATCCTCCCTGTATAGGCAACAATTATTCACGTCAGACAAGGTGGATGTCGGGGATGATTTAATTCAGCAACATCCACCAAGGCAGAGGTGAATAAATGTTTTAGTATATACTACATGGGAACACCAAACAAACTAAAACGAGAACATTTTAACTACAAGCAGAGCAGAACATATGTGCTGTGTAGCTAAATATTAGTATATACTACACAGAAACATAATGAAAACCAAACTAAAATTACACTTTTATAAATCGTTATTTTGACATATTTTAACAATGACAGAGGCGCGTCAGGTAAACTCCACGCAGGGGCATGATGTCCGCGATTCAAAAAACCGAGAGCTCCATGATTTATGAGCACGCTTGGAGCACGATTGGGGTATACATAGGAGGCAGGGAGCATCCAAGAGATGAAACTTGAAGGAATCGTTTCCAAGTTCATCAAGATCCCATACGATGGCGCATCAAGGTCTGTTTGCTGTTCATGTCTACTGCGCTCTACTACGATCCCCATCCATCACTTTTGACGTCAAATCGTAATATAAAATTTTTGCCACGATCAGCGTGATCACGAGTCCACCAAGTTCCCCCAAGATCATCATGATTCGATCCCACAACCCTCTAGCTCATCACATTTCTCTCAAATCATGGAGATTGTGGACATTGTGCCCCAATGCAAACCCAGAGTTTCTAATAGTTTCTTTTTATACCCATTCAGAGTTCAAGTATATACTACACAGAAACATAAGTAAACCCCATTCCGTAATGCTTTGAACTCATTTTAAGTGTCAGTATTCTCTACTTGGAAAAGCAAACTAAAACAAGATGTTTGTGATTTTGTTTTCCATTTTAAAGCACGATAATGCTGCTACTGCCTGCTTCATGCGACCGTGACAAACTGTGAGTGTCCATCGCTTTGATTCAAGCATTATCCATTCAGGAATAATTTAGAATATAATTTAATTCTCTGATAGTGGACCAATCAGATCACACCGTTCCCATGTAGTATATTATTAATTCTGTGGCACCGTGCAAGAACCAGATAACCCACTTGACCATTAAAAGTGAGTCCAGTGCACCTTAGGCATCATAGTACAATCTATAAAACTGTGAGAACAGTATACGTCAAAGATGCCATTTCCCAAGTTTTTCTGATTTGTTGATTTTTTTTTAAATAAAATTTAATTTTATAAAAACACATCTGGTTTGGTCACAAAAAAAAAATTTGTGGGTTGTCTGGTTCTTGCACGGTGCTACAGAATTATAGATATTTGAGGGACATTACACTGAACGCTTCTTTATAATGTTATTAATTAGTCAAACCAATTTCCGGGTATTTAAAACCAGTGGGAATAGAAACCGGGCTCTTAAGATACATTTCTAAAATCAAAACGTACGTCTTGTTTCTTCCCAGCACATTCCATATCAGGATATGACAGACAGCCATCTTTGAGGACCAAATGGATTAAAGGACAACGGTTTCGTTTGACCAAATGGAATGCAGACACAACAGGAATTAGAGATGAGAAGACACATCACCTGGCCTCAGAAACGTTTACAGCACTTTTCTTCTTAGAACAATGAATCAACAATGCAATGCATCAAACCGAGACGTTGCACTTCCTCGATTTACACTTCGTCTTTCAGTTTCCTTTTTTTTAATGATTTCAATGCGACTTGTGTTTAATGAAAAGGTGTATTGTTTCTGAGAACTGAGGATTCACTGCTGACCTGTGAGTCCAGAACTCCCCTTTACAACCACAGATAAAACCCACACAAAAATAGCTTCAGTTCTTAAAAGAATCTTATTTTAATAAATCAAAAGAACTGATATCTACAAAAATTGTAGACAATTTTTAAACATGATTTTTTTTTTAGAAAGTACAGTACAATTTAAGTAGATCTCTTTTTAGAGTGTTATTTACAATTGTTTCTTTTTTGTTGTTTTTATTATTTTATTTTTTTCAAAATGTAACAACGTTCTTCTCCCCATTCACCTTGCGATCAAAAATTTAATGAACATTTGCATTTGTAAAAAAGAAATGGGAAAAAAAAAAAAAAAAAAAAAAAAAAAAAAAAAAAGATATGAAGGACAGTAATTTCAAAATAAAAATAAAGAAATAAAGATCTGACAGACAGTTGAACACTATGAACTGCTCGAAGAGGCTTGAGGCAGCCGGCAAAATGGCGGAAACTTCAGGAAGCACTACCAGTTCCCCACCCCAATCCACCCCCCCCCAAAAACAAAACAAAACAAAAACCTCTCTCTATAGTCACACACTCGGAGTAGCACTCGACCATAAAGAGTGCATAGAAAGGAAAATAAAAGGAAACCACTGGATCGAGCCGTTATACCGGACACATCAATGAAAGGTGCATCTCCCACTCAATACACTCTATACAAGTCTCCTATTATTAAAGAGCCACTGAATTGCACAAAAGCGACTGACAAAGTGAAAAAAAAAAACAGACACTATGGGAATGTCTTTACGAAGTGGAACATAAAGAAAACTACTCCAGACTGAGAGAGAGAGAGCGAGAGGATTGAAAAATATGCCAAAATACAAGAGGTCAAAAATGTCACCTTCATAATGCATAGATCTATAATGAGAGATCAAGTATTAGTAAATTAAGACAAATGGCAAAAATGTTGAGAAATCCCAAAGGAAGGGGGTGCACACGGTGTGGGCTGGTATGGGACTGGGGGATATGGAGATACGGACAAACTCAGAGATATATTTACACTCTTTTGGAGGAAAAAAAAAAAGGTGCTTACTTTTTCATTCAAACCTGCTTTTCTGTTCACAATCTCAAATTTTCAAGCGTTCAAAAAACAAAATCAAAATCAATGCCCCCTCACTGAGATTTCTCTGCTTTCCAGAAAAGAAACTGTAAAACACTGTTTTTTTTAAATAAAACTTTTAATCAACAAGAAACTCTTCCTTCACTTAAAAAAAGAAAAAAAAAGATGGCTGTCAGCGCTGGTAAGTTATCGGCTCTCCTGGCCTATTGCTAGCTCTGATTCAGATACACATTTATTCCCAAAAAAAAGAAAGAAAAGAAAGTAAAGCAGCCACCAATCAATATAAATGAGACAAGCAGCTGTGCTCTGTGCAGATTAGTCCAGTCATATGAACTATAAGAATCTAAATGCACACAGGAAAGGGGTGGGGAATGCCGACGAATCTTGGGTGTATGATGCCATCTATGGTCTCGAACAGGAAGTGACATGTGAATTATGGGTCTAGGCAAATGATTGAGGGGGACAAAAAACTCAGCTGTTTCCTGTTGCGTGAATAAGCTGTCTGCTTTTCTAAGCCAAAATCAGACGCACGGCTTCCTCTTATGGCTTGAATTCTAATTGGTGTCTTGGGTCTGAATAAATATTCATGGTTCTTGTTGCTCTCGCTCAGACATCAGGAAGGTGGACCCGAAAGTTGCATTCCGTTGTGTGCATTTTCTCGGGGCAGTTTTTAACAGGGTGAAAAATAAGCCCATGTTCTGTTAGTCGACGCGACATGTAGCCGCAAAAAAAAGCGAAATCAGTACGACTTCGCTAATTACTTCTGAATAAAATACTGTTTATTTTTAAAAAATAACGTTGGAATATTGCAAGCAAAAATCAACAAGCCACTGCATGAAGTTTCATCATCATACGAGCTCAAGATGGGGCAAAAAAAAAATCAATGGAGTTTTTCTTTTCTTTAAATTTCTGTAAACTGTTTTGTGATTGTCTAGAAAAGAAAGCATGAGGAAGAAAATGATCCTCATCACCTCACACCACACTCTGCTCTGACTCCAGAGGGACATGAACAACCACTTCTGGGCCGCAGACGAAGGACAGATAAGACTTGAGAATAAATGGGAATGTGCTATTTAGGGTGCAATCTTTCATCACGAAATACAAAAAACAAACAAACAAACAAAAAAAACCCCTAAAGAAGTCTGCCATGGCTTTGGCAGGAAAAGGGCCGGAAGCTGGAAGAAGGAACTGCGTATCAGTGGTATCAGATGAGACGAGCTGAGCACTCGAGCAGTTCCAGGGCTGGAAGCAGAGAGGGGCTCAAAGACAGAGAATGAAAGCGAGAGAGAGAGAGAGAGAGAGAGAGAGAGAAGTGCTAAAAAGAAGAGCACAGTCCAGTTGAGTCCAGCCCCAGGGTGGAGGACAGTAAGGCCTTGATCTTCACAGTAGAACACAGCGGAAGAAGCTGCTCTTTTTCTGTTGCTCGGTGGTGATCTTCACTCCTTGATTGCTGCCTTGGGGATTGTTTCCCTCCTACAGCAAGAGACATAAAATGAATGAAATCAGTCAGCGCCAAACTTACACTCAGTTCTGCATCTCAAAAAAAAAAAAAAAAAAAAAAAAAAAGTTAATTTACTTAAATTTCCTTAAGTTGGTCAACGACTTACATTTTTTTTTTTTTTTTTTTTTAAAGACCGGATCAAAAAAAAAAAATCTTTTTTTTTTTCTTT
>JBCNYH010000008.1:6828074-6845706 GCA_039654325.1 Tandanus tandanus | reverse complement strand
TCTCTCTCTCTCTCTCTCTCTCTCTCTCTCTCTCTCTCTCTCTCTCACACACACACACACACACACACACATGCACAAGTACACATGACTAGTGTACCTTCTCAGCCTGGGCTTCAAGGGACTTCAGGGTGTTAGTGACATTTTTAAGTTCCTCCTCCAGATCTCCATTTTTGCTACGGAGCAGATAAAGAGAAACGCTCGTCCGCCCGACTTCTGGTAGTAATTTTCATGTGCTCATTAAACACTGGGTGGTGTACTTACAGTTCAGAAACTTCTGCCCTCTCTTCTGCTCTCTCCAGCTCGGTCTCTATGACCACCAGCTTACGAGCCACCTACCACACCCACACACCCACACACACACACACACACACGTTCATGTGAAGATTTACTGCGAACGAGCATTCTTGTGACACTCAGTTTAAATTTCAATATGGTGGAATCCATACACTTTTAATTAGCAGCTAATGTTTTGAGTGTTTTTCTTTTCCCTTTTGCTGTAAACCATCTTTTCAAAGTAATATATGCATATATCTGAGGGAAATGTTGATATTCCTGACAGTTTTGAGTTGTTTTCACTGTCCTTACACCTTTCTATCAAGCAGCTAGCTAAATCTCCAACCAACAGTATTATCAAACTAGGTGTGTACATTTTTTTCTGTCAGATTTTTCTAAGCTTTAAATCATTCCATAAGCACACATTGAATTAAAAGATGATTTAGTTGGTTTCCTGTGTGTGTGTGTGTGTGTGTGTGTGTGTGTGTGTGTGTGTGTGTGTGTGTTATTTATCTGCATGGCTAGTCTGCATAAAATCTACATGCTACATGGCTAAGGCGGTTTTTCACTGCATATTCCACACGGAGCTCAACAACAATTTCGTTTCACCAACTGGATTATATTATTCATATAATCACAATAATCACAGTAAAAAATTTTTGTTTGTTTTGTTTTAGACTAAGTAATATTTAGTTTTTATTTGAAATCCTACTTGGAAATGTTAGCTTAATGTCCAATTACAAATTAGGCAACCTCGACAATATCACTGATTCTTTTAAAATGACGCTTGGATTAACTTTGTCCTTTTTTCTTTTGTGTTTTTCACAAACTAAATATGACAATACACAGTTCAAATTTTTTTTGGTGCCAAACGTTCTGGTACTTTATGCAGTCGAGAAAATGCATGGTCTTGAAGCATGGCATGAATCGCGTATCAAACCTTTTCATTTATTTCTTAGCATAAACGAGCGAATTTTCCTCCCAAGCGGCGTGACAGAAAACCGTCCAGGAGATTGAATCCCACTGATGCCTCAGACTGGGAATCCAAGAGCATTAAATTGCTCAATGGGAGGGTCACCTTATGTATACAAAAGAGGGCAGTAAAAGTTTTCTTCACTCAACACGTTAGCCGTAATCTTGCGACAAGGGAAAGCTAGCTATTGGGCTCATGACCAAACTGGGTTCAATACATTTTGTTTATTTTTACAGACTTTAGTGCACTGTTAGTATTTACATCATTGGTTATATTTCATCACTTTACAAGGTAAATTATTGATGTGGTCACTGATGCTCAAGTAGATGGAACATGAACTGGAACACCAGGCTCTGTTGGGGCCTGTTCCTGTTTTTCAAGGTGCAGTGGAAATTATAGCACTCTATGTGAAAGACAACTATTTCATTCATTCAATCCTACTACGGTTGCGGCAAGGCTGAAGCCTATCTTAGCCAAGTCTGGGAAAAGGCAGGGTACACCCTAAACAGCTCTCCAGTCCATCGCAGGGCCAGAGAGATTCTCACCTCGTCGTATTTTCGATCAGAATCTTCAGCGACGTGTTTGGCCTCCTTGAGCTGCAGCTCCTGAAGTTCCATTTTCTCTGTGTCCTTCATTGCACGGTTCTCAATCACCTTCATGCCTCTGTATGCACACACACACACACACACACACACACACACACACACACACACACACACACACACAGATCACATCTAGACAACATTCTTCAACACTATTATGTAGTAAAGTACAAAATAAGGATGTGAAGTCATATCTGACAACACACATGCCTTTGTTTGTGTGTGTGTGTGTGTGTGTGTGTGTGTGTGTGTGTGTGTGTGTGTGTGTGTTGTATACTCACCTCTCGCTTTCATCAGCTTGTTTCTCTGCTTCTTCCAGTTTCTGGAGTGCGGTGCTCAGTCTCCCTTGAGCTCGGTCCAACTCCTCCTCAATTAGCTGGATCCTACGGTTCAGAGTAGCCACTTCGCCCTCAGCCTACACACACAAGCACACGTACATACGCACGTGTGCCCACACACACATACACACACAATACATTTTAAAGATCAGAGGTTGTACTCCAAACCTAGGGGGTGGTCCAACCAAACTTACAAATGACCTTATCAGGGTCACGGGGAGGCTAGAGCCCATCCCAACTGACACCAGGCGAAGGCAGGGTACACCCTGTACAGTTTGACAGTCCATCGCAGGGGAAAACCATTCACACACACGTTCAAACTTAGGGGCAATTGAGAATATCCTATTAGCCGAAAGTGTATGTTTTTGGACTGTGAGAGGAATCCGGAGTACCCGAAGGCAAGCAAATGCTCTCACCCTGTATGGGTCTCGAACCCAGGATCTTGTTGTTGTGAAGCAGAAGTGCTAACCACTACACCACCATGCCATCCCATGAGATTTTTTTTCACCATATCGTTGCTATTTTATTGAGCTAGCAAAAATAGAGCATTAGCTCCATAATTGCCAACCATATCACAAATATTTCAACATTAACATATCTAAAGTGTATCATCAGGGTGGGATTTTCCTTTAAAAGTGACATCAGTATGGAGTATATATTTTGTCATGGGATTTTCCCAGGAAACACTGCATTACTTTTCCATATTGAAATTCCTCTGCAGTGATTCTTCTAGCATCGGCTTTTCCAAACTTTCCACTGACACTAAAACTCCCAAACTGCAGAGCTCATCTTTAGTGTTTATTCTTCCAAGAGCTTCAATTCATAAATCAAAGAGATGAAAAAAATATATTAAAAAACCCTCAGTACCCAAATATGGTTTTTTACCTACAACAGCAAATCTAATCATGCTAATCATGGCACGTTTTTAAAAAAAACATCTTTCACTTTCTTCTTCTTCTTCTTCCTTTTTCACTCTAATTATCTGCTAGCTTTGCTCTTCTGTATGCTTTCTGTGGTTTTGAAGACTGAATTTTTACTGGCTGGTAAATCGAAATCACCCACAAGCTGTCCTATACTACACCCGACACAAACTGTGGAAAACATAATGTGTTTTTCCTTTACAAATGTCAAGGAATTCTGAGTGAATTAAAGTAGGTCTGGATTAAAATATATCTAAAATATATTTTATATTAGCATATACTACACGTGGACAGTGCTAGCTAATTGGTTAGCTCTCTGGGGATTAAATCCAGAAAGGATAATGCTTGAATTGAAATCATGGTCACTTGGTCATCTTCAGTGTCATGCTATAAAAATGGAAAAACAAACATAACAAGGAGCACTCAGAGAGCGCAAACCTCCGCCAACACAAACCTTCTTGGCAGAGGTAAACCAAAAACGAATAATTTGTTCCTTGGCTCATTCATCTCCTTCCCTAAAAATGTTACGTTAATCTGTTCATAACCTTTCGTGTAAATTTGATAACAAACAAACCAACCAATAGACAAACAAATGAAGGGGAAAAACATAATCTTCACCCTTGGCGAAGGTGAGAATCTAGTTTTAATTTGTTTTCTTGTGTGTCCGCATAGTATATTCTAAAACACACCATTTCAACACGAATGGTTTACTTACATTGGTGTAGTGTTTACGACAATTCTGAATGGGTTTAAAACATGCAGTTAGCAACTGCTTGGAGCACGCAGAGCTCCCCTGGCCTGCCTCTGTAATGCTGTCTGTGTGTCTGTGACCATGATAACTCAAAAACTGATGGACTGATTTCCATAAAATTTTCACCAAATGTAGTTCATAAGCCAACTGATTAAGTTTTGGGTGTGATCCGGATCTAGATCTAGGAGGGTTTTGAGGATTTTTTACATGGTGCGATATACCGATACTTTTTAAGCATGGTCTAGGACTAAATTACCTTAACAGCAATCATTCGCTTTGTAATAAAATAAATAAATAAATAAACTAACTGTAATCTACAATGGTTTAGGCCAGAGAACAATCTGTCATATTTCCAAGCCACAGATCTCTACTGCAGCCTGCAAAAGCATATACAGGTCTATTATGTAGAAACCACAACAATGACTGCTTTCCCTTCAAGACTGGAAATAGACATGTATATTGACACATCCTCTTGTTTGTGAACTAGCAAAAAAAAAAAAAAAGGGCATGATGAACTGGCTGAATTGCTCATGATTACTTTCTGACATAAATTTGAACTATTCAGTCATTCCGGAAGATATTTCCTAAGCATATATGTGTGATTTTCGTTACTGAAATATTACTTCCACTCAGATTCCTGGAGCCAATGCATGACCTGAGCATGAAGCTCAAATATCGTCCAGGCCTGTTCAGACCCCGGGGTCAGCAATTTTTATGCAAAAAATAAAGAACTGTCCTCATGTGAAATTCACGTGTATTGAGAGTGCTCCGTTCCAAAACAATTTATAGCATACACAATGAGCTACGTGAGCGGTAGAAAAGAAGTGTTAGCGCTTGCTGGGTTTGCGTGCTGACAGAGAGAAACCACACCAGATGCAGAAGTTTCAATGACAGGAAGTGAAAAAGGTAAAGTGTGTAGTAGGCGTCACATCCCATACTTCCTGTGGACGCTGTTTCCAGGAAGGGGATTTATTTTAGTGGTCTACTTCAAAGCATCATTTCCTCTGCTGAATACAAGGTCTACACAATCATGAACTGTGAATACACCAGCTAAAACAGAGTGACGGCTAGTCAGAAACATGCACTGTACAGACGACAATTCGTCACAGATTCACAGCATAGAAACGCTTACTGCATTCATCCAGGTAGGGCTGCACATTTACCTAAACTTTAATTGTAGTCCTGATTTTGACAGTGATAATCATAAGCTAGATAACCTAACTTCCCATTTCAGTACTAGGACTGGAGACTCCATCCTTCCATGTCTGTTAATATATTGATTTAAAAGTGGAACTCCCCATAAGGTCAGCGTGAGTCATGTGTCTTACTTATTGCACTTATGGTCGTGACGCAACCCCCCCCCCCCCTTCCCCAAAACTGCTTGTCTGCCAAAAATCCTAGTGGTATCCTAGTCATATCAGGATTCTGGAATGGCAGTTAAGTGTGCTTTTTTTTTTGGCAAAATAAAAGTCCTGTTATCGATTTTGGAAGAAAATGAATTAAAACTCATATAAAATAATTATATTTTCTAATAAATATATTATCTCTCTCTCTCTCTCTCTCTCTCTCTCTCTCTCTCTCTCTCTCTCTCTCTGTGTTCCATAAGTATGGTGTAATTTTAATTTCTTACTATTTGGATGCCTAACCACTTAATCCTGCTAGGGTCGTGGGGAGGCTGGCACTTATCTCAGCCAACACTGGGTGAAGGTGAGGTGCACCCTGAACAGCTTGCCACGCCCTTGCAGGGCCGACACACACAACCATTCACACTCACACTCATGACTAGGGTCAATTTGGGACCACCAACTAGCCTAATGTGTATGTCTTTGGACTGTGGGAGGAAACCGGAGTACCTGGAGGAAACCCATGCAAGCATGGGGAAAACATGCAAACTCCACACAGAAATGCACAAGATGGGGACTTGAACCCAGAACCTCCATGCTGTGAGGCTGACATGCTAATCACTACGCCACCGCGCCGCCCTTGCTGTTCAGATGTTGTTGTAAAGAGGAAACAACTTTAAAATGAATTCAAAAACAAAAAAACGGCTTTAGTATATTATATTTTCACCAATGTCAGCAGCCAAAAGAATGAACAGCCAATTAGCAATCAGGATTGTGATGCATGACAGCCAGTCAGCATCGTGATGCATACGGACACTGGACGGATGGACGGACATATAAGTTATTCAAAATCAAGTCAATGGTTTCTGAGGTATGATGTCAAAGGCCTGAGCAGTTGCTGCATGATAAGCATGTACTTACTCAATATACTGAGCTTTTAATCACAGGTTTCATTTCTGCCATCAGCTTCTGCAGATTTATTTTCCTCTATGAACTATAAAGACTTTTGCAGGCAGCAGACTGAAAAAAAAGAACAGGTGTAGGATTGGGAAATGATTCAGCAGCAGTGAGATTTTTCCACACATCCTCAGCATGAACAGGTAATTACTTTCTCTTTCTTTCCCTCTTTTTCCATTCAGGATCCATCAAGCTTGCTGCTTTAAGCAAGAAAAATATAGCAGACAGAGCAGAGTATGGAACTGATTCTTCTGACCAGCTGTTCAATAATATAAATGACTCCTCAAAGGCCGTAAGATGAAGGAGGTGCTCAGGGATGTATTCATTTCATTTCCATTTTCAGAAGATGGGACAGGGATTCTGAGGGTCTGAATTTTTTGCAAAAAAGTTCATTGAACCCCTTAAACTCCCAGGCCAGATCTATTCTTCACCCTCATAGATACATACTGTATATACTACAACTTCAGGGCCCATGTGCTGTGATTGTAAGCTCGAGTTACTACATACGTGAAGTTTTGACTGTCTCCTCTGGTCTTCTCTGGTTTTCTCTGACCTCCCATGAAGGACCTTCCCCTCCCCAGACCAATGAATCCAGCATTACCCATGGCAAAGGGGCTTAAATGGGAAGTGGGTAAAAATCGCAAACCAATCACAAATTACTCACAAATCAGACGCAAATCAGTCACAAATTGTCACGTGAAATATGTATTTAAACCGTAAAATATTCACTTGCATGTGGAGTTGCAAAACATCTTGATGTGAATTTCAAAATTCGCAAAAAAATCGCAAAAAAAACCAAACATTTGCGTCAGTCGCTTTTCTGTTGCAGCTCTAGTGTGGTCACCCCCTATGCATTCAGTAGGCATACTTGTGTTTTGAGGGCGTGGTTTTGGAGGGAGGGCTTAAAGAAGGGGGACTTTTCAGTTGGATACTTTCAAAATCTAGCTTACTCATAGTAGTCTTCCCCAAAATTAGCCACCATCCCTTTTAAATGCTATTGGTGTTATTTTCTTTTTTTTTTCTTTTTTTAGATCTAGAACAACTATAATCATCAAATGGTACCACAATCTTCACTTAGATACATGTATACTCAAGTGTACCTTACCCTGTCACTGTGGTGGTACACTTCAATCATTTAGGCCTAAAAGTTCATTATACCCACACTACAAGCAATGATAACTAACAAAGGGTTCAAATGGACACACCATTAAAGATTTAGTTTATTAACACTGATTATTCATTTATTCATTCATTCATTCTCTATGCTGCTTAATCATAATTAGGGTCGCGGGGAGGCTGGCGCCCATCTCAGCCGACTCAGGACGAAGGCGGGGTTTAATACTGATTACATAATTAAAAAAGATTTTTAAAAACGATTTATAGAGATGGATGCAATGCTGCCCAAATCCTAATGAGTAAATCGATTCATCCGCGAATCATTCGTCACTAGGAAGCAAAAAGCACAAAGTCTCACTTTCTCCCGGAGATCCCGTTCTTCGTCCAGCTCTCTCTGGAAAAGCTGGGCTCGATCCTCAGCTTCATCCGCCTGCTGCTGTAAGGCCTGGATCCTCCTCTTCACCGAGTCTAACGAGTTCAGAGTCATTCTTGCCCCGTCAGCAACTTACACACACTTTAACCAAATGAGTCACACGAAAAAGAAATGCACAAAGAGTGGAACCCCTCTGATTAATGAAAGAAAGATTTAAAGTTCAATCCAGGCTTTAAAACAGTTCTGAGGAATGTCTGTGCTGCTAGCCTGTTTTTTCCCCCTGAAGTCAGCTTCTATGAGCAGTTAGAGAGAGTGAAATGGAGCAGCAGCAGGAAAAGGGCTGGAACGCGCCAAGAAAAGTTGAGCATTAAATCTTCCAATCCTGGGAAAGAAAGTGGTTTCAGATGACATCATGCCTGGAGGAGGAGGAGGAAGGTCTTCCTGTATGCGATGTGGGCTGATGCTTGCTGGATGCTGGACGTGACTTTTGGACATTGGATGCATTTAATGATTGTTTGGTTTTAGTAGGAATTCAGGATTAAAGTGCACTAAAGCCAGAGGAACAATGAAGGCTGTCTGGGGGGCCACCTTGACAAATAACCTGTTTGAAAGCAGAGAGTGGGGTTCAGCCTTGTACCACTTCGGTTTGTGTTTGCAGTTCGGGTGTGTGCGTTTGTGATAATAAACTCAGGGAATGTTAATTGCTCCGAGCAGATGACAGACGCGCAGCCTCACCCGTCCCAGTGCGGTTGCTTCTCCGTTCCCAGTACGATAACCCCTTGCTGTTTATGAATGAAGCATATTCAAGAAGAGTCAGAAGAGACCCTACACTTCAAGGAAATCTAAACTCGAGATTATGTGAATGGAATGAAAGTAGTACTTTAAAAGCTAATTCAAGGTCAAATTCTGCCACCTTTACGTTACAGAATAAAAGATACACACTTTGGGTACAAGAGTGAAATTTTACATTTTAGGAGCTAAACAATGCCTTAACAAAACATTAAACAAGTTTTTCTTTACAGAATTCATGTTTGGGATGTTTTGGAAGGGCTTAATGATTCTGCCTGTATTGCTCTCTCTCTCTCTCTCTCTCTCTCTCTCTCTCTCTCTCTCTCTCTCTCTCTCTCTCTGTCTTTCTATTCTCTCTTTCTTTCTTTTCTCTCTCTCTCTCTCTCTTTCTTTCTCTTTTTTCTCTCTCTCTCTCATTTCTCTCTCTCTCACTGTCTTTTCTCTCTCTCTTTTCTCTGTCTGACTTTTCTCTCTATCTCTTTCTTTCTATCTCTTTTCTCTCTCTATTTCTCTCTCTCTCTCTCTTTCTTTCCCTTTTTGTCTATCATCTTTTCTCTCTCTATTTCTCTCTCTCTCTCTCTCTCTCTGTCACTCTTCTCTCTCTCTTTTCTCTCTCTCTCTCTCTCTCTCTTGCTGTCTTTTTCTTTTTCTGTGTGTCAACTAACATTATAATCAAATCTTACTTTGTTACATACAATTATACAAAGTACAATGTGTAGGTAATTTTAGAGAGAGAGAGAGAGAGAGAGAGAGAGAGAGAGAGAGGGATAACGCAATATCCTAGGAGTACTCAGCCCATCCTCAACATTACACTCGAAACTAAAAAATTTAGTGCTGAAATGATTTAAACAATTCTCTCAGGAGAAATGACTAAACAAATCTAAATCTCCATTCAGATGTTACACGGGCTTATCAGTGTGAGAAATAAAGCATGTGGAAATACACAGTCGGATTTAATCCTTTGATGAATGTCATAATATGAAAAGTAAAATATAACACACTTCCTATTGGTTCTCTCTCTCTTTCTCTCTCAGTCTATCTCTTCTTTCTTCGTCTCTCTTTCTCTTTGTCTGTCTGTGTGTGCGTGCGTGTGTGTGTGTGTGTGTGTGTGTGTGTGGTTAGTGTTGGGAGTTGCGGACAGCAGGAATGTGTGTGAATGTGTTTTCTCCCCCAATGGACGAGCTCCAGAGCAATACATCAGACTCTAAAGGGGAGACTTCTCTGTTTGCTTTAGACACATTCCAACCATTCCAGAGCAGATGCATAACTGACTGGGGTCTGGTCTTTGTCTGTGTGTGTGTGTGTGTGTGTGTGTGTGTGTGTGTGTGTGTGTGTGGTGTTGCTGAGGATTTGATTTGTCTCAATAAACATGGGAAAGTACATTAACGTAATTAACGTGATGTGGGAAGTAAACGCACCCTTCTATGAATCAGCATATAACTGAGAACAGAGGTGTATTATGGGAAGTAAATCATCAGGATAACAGCCACTTTTCTATTATATGAAATTATTGTAATTATTTATGAATAAAATGGATAAAATAGGGATGCTCGCTATCATCTGGTGCAATAATGAAGAACAAAAGATATTGTCAGTCTGTTCGGATATAAGGATTTTTTTTTTTTTCCAAACCCCATTAGGAATGAATGACACTGCCGTAGATGTCATGTCCCGACTATTTTGAAAAATAATGATCTGTTTGAGTCATGTTTTGGCTGCTTTGTTTCCTGTGCCTTCTCACATTCTCTAATTTATCTGTCTCTGGTTTTTACTTTAAATGCTTCATGTCTCTTCAAGACTTTCAGTGTCTGGCCTGGAGGCGGATACTGATGCAGTTTAAAGAGTTTAATAAATGACAAGGTAGAGAAATCCTAAAGCATGAGTCAAAACTGTAGTCAAGGCAGCACAGTGGTGTCGTGGGTAGCACGTCTGCCTTATGGCAGGAAGGTCCTGGGTTCCAGTTCCAGGCATGCTTTCCCCTTGCTTGTGTACGTTTCCTCTGGGTACTCCGGTTTTCTCCCACAGTCCAGAGACATGCAAATTAGGCTAACTGGCTGTTCCAAATTGCCCCTCAACAACCCTGGTGTGATGATAAACTATAGAAACTGAACAGAGGTAAAAATACTGAATGAAGAAACAGTCAATATCTACAGTTTCATTACAGTGACTGAGATAGACAGACACAGATATATTTCTGTAGGGATAATTTCCCTGTTCTTAGCTACTATCCCCCTGGGTGAGCCAGGGCTATCTCAACACTACCTGTAACTTGTAGCCGGGAATCTTCAATCCTTTTTGCGTTTGTATTATTGTGCATATAGCCCAGTAGTTTCCCTGCTCACAACATTTCTGTAAACGCTACAAGCAATGTCTAAGATGCCCTAATTATATACTTAAAAGCTAATGAAAAGAAATCCACTGGAGAGCAAAATGGAGGTTTCAGAGACAGTAATCCCGTGACACATAGCATGGGTGCAGGGGGAGCATTAACGCTGCAATTGGATGCAAAAAATTTATTTGTAATTTTGTAGAGCTAGAAGGTAACTAGATAAACTTGCACTAAAACAATTGTACACTGCTACATGTGTCTTTAGTTACACTAATAGTGATTTATGATTAGCAATGGCTAGTTCGAGTCAGATAGCTTAGCTGTTACAACTGGCTAGCAGTTAACATAATTACTGTACTACTTTTCTTTTAAATACATACTTGGACACAAATTACAAAGATACAAGGAGCTAAATGCTTCCATCTGAGTATCTAATGGACTAAAAGAGATAAACCCCTCCTTCCACCTTGATACCAAATTACACCCTGTTTGGCCTCGTCTAGCCTGTGGGTTATTGTCAGGCAAAAATTCTCAGACTTTTAACATTGAAGTAGCCATGAGTCTGCACCACTGGTACTGGTGATAGCCATGGCTTGCTCTAGTCCACTACTAGAAGTAAACTGGGTACTCCAGTTTCCTGCCACAGTCCAAAAACATGCACAGTAGGCTGATTGGTGGTTCCAAATCGCCCCTAGGTGTGAGTGCTAGTGTGAATGTTTGTATGTATGTTTGCCCTGCAATGGCCTGGCGAGCTGTTCAGGGTGTACTTCGCCCAGATTCGGCTGAGATGGGTACCAGCCTCCCTGCAACCCTAGTTAGGAATATGCAGCTTAGAAAATGAATGAAGGAATGAGTCCCTTAAAGTTCCTACTTTCTATACCCGATTGAATGTTAATTAAAGATGGCGTTGGTAATCTGGCAAGCTAGCAAAATTTGAAAGTAGCATTTCTTCATGATCAGGCTAAAGCCTCGCCCCCCTCTAAACTCATAAACTCCACTCTGTCTGCTTGTTTGTGCATGGTAGGGTCATGAACAGGCAGGGAGACATGGGAGCATTTCACTGGATATTTCCCAGCTGACCGTGAGGCAGTGATTGGTCAGCATTTGCACAGTGGCCGCAGATGAATTGATCTCATAGGCTATTGACTGCTGTCGGGGTGTAAAGACCATTTTAACCAATATAACCGTTTGTGAACACAGCTAAAAAGTTACCAACCCCAGCTTTAAAGGCCGAGTGCTTGTGTTGCAGTTACTCAAGAAATGTCTGTCAACCTCGGAGGTGTGAACTATATACAGGTGGTTTTAATAGTCTGAAGGGGGGTGTCGAAAAACGTCTTCAGCTGGTGAGTGACCCAACTCCGATTTTCCAACTGTTCCCATATTAATATTGACAATTTTTTTTCCAACCAGGCCACCAATTCTGAATTCAACCCTATGAGTATACTGTCTTCTGTCTCTCACTCATGTTTCCATACTTACATCTGTGGCCTTCTTCTCAGACAGTTCCAGTTTCTCCTGGGCATCTTTGAGGGCTTCGGAGTACTTATCCAGTTCATCCTCTGTCCCCTTGAGTTTCTTCTGCTGCCCCAGCAGCTCTTCTTCCACCTGAGCCAAACAACAGAAATGCCTCCATCACTCACCATCATAACATTAATAATTATCAATAAATAATTCGTATAATGCATGCTAATGTTATGTTCATCAGTTCCCTTTCCTTCAGTTTCCTAACACACCACTGAGGTGTCCCTTACTGAGTAAATGTTTAAACAAGTTAACTATCTTGGACAGATATATTGTAATGCTACACTGTCCTTTCCAGAGGGTTCACATACAAGTGTAAAGACTGACGGATATATTTATAGTGTCCAGTCATACTCATGATCTATTCTAACCCCATATATTTTATACCATATCAGTACCCTTCGCATCATCATATTCTAATACTCTATAATCTGTTTCAAATCGCGCTTCGACTTAGTCAGCTCATCCAGTCATACCGGAGCTGCTGCTGATTCCCGTAGTTCTGCTCAGTGTAATTAAACTCTACAGTATATAGTCACAGTACCTCTCCGAGCTTAGCTAATGAATAAGGTGTAAATCTACAGCTACCCTATTAGGTGAAATCAAGAGTTGGGTACTTTTTATAAATGTGCATTCATCCAGATCCCACAATCACACACTTCTCTTTACTGTTTGAGTTGTAATACTTTGGGTGAAGTTTTAGGAAGCGAAATTATCTGTGTAAAATATTAAAAGCTGAACACAGTCCAGCAATTCATTCTCCAATAAATAAGCATTAAACACCACATCAAAATACATTTTTTGAATGTGATTTAAAAAAAAAAAAACTGAGATAAAAGTAAGTTTAACGACTTGAAAATTTGCATCAATCTGCACAACTCAAATAGAACTCAAATCAGGAACTATGCAGAACACAAACCTAAATATTATGTAGTAATCATCAGAATCAATGAATTATTCCGATTCTTATTCTGACGATTACTACATAATATTTAGGTTTGTGTCATGCACAGTTCCTGATTTGCGTTCTATTTGAGTTGTGCAGATTGATGCAAATTTTCAAGTCGGTTCAGTTAAAAAAGAAACTATTCAATTGTTTCACCAGTGAAGAAAACTCTACAAGGTAAGCACCTAATCAGAACTATCCTCTAGAGAAACGATACTTGTTAAAAGTATTATGGCGCTTATTAAGAGCCATGCCCTTGCCCTTGTAACCAATACCAACAGGGTAAAGGGACAGTTGGTATGGCACAGTGTTATTCCTGGTATAGAGGCCAAGCCTACTCCCTGCTGAAATTTAGTGATGCCAAGGAACTCTTGTGAAGTACCACATGCCTCTCCTTTCCTTTTTTCCCTCAGGTCCTTATTAATACCCGTGAGTTAAAACTAAGACAGTTGCCACGTTCTGTGAGCTGGAAAGTGGGATGCTTGAGATTCTGAAGAACATCTGCCAATGATGGAGCACGTATTTAGAAATGATTGTCATGACACTTGCCCTGACAACTGTATAGTATATATAGTTATATTTGTCAATATAATGTTTTAATGAGCAATTTTACAATCTTTTGCATCCCAATGGTCTTGTTGTACCATGTGACATGTTTATTATTTTCTAATCCTGAGCGACTACAAACTATTGCTCTCAAATTTACTTAGCTAGCATTTTTAGACATGTTATAGCTGACGACAGCGTGTAAAACTGAACCATATATACATAATAAAATTCTCCAATTTTTATATATATGTATATATATCCACCTGTGAATACACTGGGCTTCTTCACATCTCACCTGCTTGCACTTGTCCTCGGACACCTTCTTGTCCGTTTCGGCCTGCTCTGAGCGATCGAAGGCGTTTTCCTTATCCGCCTTCAACATCTGCATTTTCTTCTTGATCGCCTCCATTGCGCCGGCTGTGATTCGACTCCTCGGCCCTTAAAGAGGAAAATGTATCAAATCAAAGGAGCTGGCCTCACTCAAGAATGTAAAGGTTTGAGCTTTCCCTTATCAAGTCAGGAGGTTCTGAAGACAGATGATGAGGATGAGGAGGATGCACAGAGAAAGAGAGTGAAAGAAAGAAAGAGAGAGAAGGAGAGAGACAGAGGGCAGTGGAGGGAAAGAGCAGGATAAAGCTAAATGAAACCCAAGGCTTCTGTGGAAGGTTTAAACCTGAAGTAATCGACGTGAACCTGCTCCTTGGTGACACACACCCCCTTCGTCAAGGATACACTTCACTTCTCAGATATGCACACCCCTCCCTATAGTCTTTATCCAAAAGCTTTCTCGCAACCACTTTCCATATTTAGAGGCTTTATTTTTGGAGTGTATTTTTTAGGGAACTGGATATTACCTTTGTATAATCAAGTCTCTACAGTAAGAGATATAAATTATAATAGTAATCAATTATGAGTACCGCATGATGAACTAAAGACATTTACAGTATATAATACAATTCCAATATCTGAAACATGCCTCCCTGTTTTCTTTCATTTCAGGCATGCATTTTTTATAAATATATATATTTGTAACTTATTCTTTACAGATAAAAAGAAAGGATGCACCCCATAACAATGCAATTCCTTTCTCAGTTATGTAACTATGAAAAGGAACACTCTGTCCGAACAGTTAAGAAAATATCAAACAGGATATCTTTTGTGTTAAATAAAGTCAATCACAGTCACAAGCGCTGCTACAAAAATAAATCCTTACTTATCCTTAAATACACAAAATCAAGATACAGGGTCACCCACATGCTGTTTAATTTGCACAGAATGAAAATGTTTTTTTTTTCCTTCCACTTTTCTTACTTGTGTGCAAGTTAAGAGTGGATGGAAAAAAGGGCTCTAGTAAGGCCAAGGAAAAGTCTGAGGTCAGACATGCTTATAATTTTCAATTCCTCCTTCAAATCATGGAAGCTTTATATAAACTTAATATTAATATAGAAGCTTTAGAAGGCATTAAGTCAAACCTACTGACAGAGAAGTCACTTTTTATGTCATAACAAATCTAAAATATTTAAAGGTGCAGTTTTTAATTTTTTGACATGTTTCCAAACCTGTAATAATTATAAAATATCAAAGATACATTTTAAAACCTGTAATAACCTTGTTTTGCTTGTTTGTTGTTAGCAGGATTATGCAAAAAGTTATGCATGGATTTTTATTACATTTCTACCAGAGGTGGGACATTGGACAGGAAAGATTGCATTACATTTTGGAGATGGTCCAGATCAAATTCTGGTTCCAGTGAATTTTTTTAATTATTCTTCAACATTATGAGACAGGACAATTTTTTGGAAGTGTCATATCACAGCAGGCCCAGCAGGGGGTGCTGTACACTGTTTATTTATTTATTTATTTATTTGCAAACGTTAGTTACATTTTGAAGATGATCCGGATCAAATTCTGAATATAGGAATGTTTTAAATGATTCTTTAGTATTGTGATGTCAAACCTCTAAGATGAGGTTTGACATTTTGGTTCATTAATTGCTGGGCTCGGTTGGGTTTTCATTTATGGAGCGCTCTTTCTTGCAATATAAAAGTTTGGGATATTTTTAAATTGCAGATTTCTGCTTACATTCTTCTTGCTCAGAAATTAGCTCCTCCCCAATCAGGGCTGCTCTCAACTCTAAAATATACTTTAAAATTACTTTATTTAACTTAACTTAACTGAATCATTTTCCCACCATACAAAGCTTAAAGCAACAAACCTGACTGCACATTGTGACATTAAGTGATCAGTGTAGGCTATAAAACTTTTGTTTTTCATTTTCTGTCAATCATTTTGATGAGTATCCTCCTGATTGATTAGTTTAGACCCATTTCTTTCCGCCACGTCAAAAACTTTTTTTTCTCTTTTTCAGAAACGTATCCAGGGTACGGAAAGTTCTGGATTAGTTGCTGTATTGGAGGTTTTGCTCCAAATCGAATATGATTTCAGTGTAATCTCATCTCTGGGGAGTAGATGTTGAGGCAAATGTTTGGATGGACTATTTTCTCGGATTTTTGTCTCGAAGGCTTTTCCATGACTCTTTTCATGGTCCAGAACAAAATCAGAAGATAACACAGGTGTCCTGAGTTAGCTATCAGCAAAATGAACATTTCCTGATTCAGAATTAGTTTGGGGGGAAAAACCTTGCATGTTGCAGCCTTGCTTAAAAGCTTACCAAAAAAATTTTGTAGCTCTGTTTCATTTGTGTCTCATGCTGGGTGGGATTGTAATTCTTATGTGTTCCTAATATTTTAATTAAACCCTTGCAGTATAAGAATCTTAGGGGAAATGTTTTGTTTAATGTAATGTAATGTTTGTTTTGTGGACTTCTGAGTCATGCAGAGTTGAAGAGGACTATAAAAGATAATTCGACTCTTATCCACTTCCAGGATC
This sequence comes from Tandanus tandanus, assembly GCA_039654325.1. NCBI lineage: Eukaryota > Metazoa > Chordata > Actinopteri > Siluriformes > Plotosidae > Tandanus > Tandanus tandanus. The sequence continues at coordinate 6,829,037 of JBCNYH010000008.1, read as the reverse complement.
AGAGCTGAAGGGTAACTCTTTAGTAGTTTAGTTAGAGGATGAAGAGGATGTAGCATAAAATCCCTGCAAAGTATATTACACACAATTATATACCGCTCCAACCACAATTAGAGGATCACTTAGCTTTATCTTAGCAATAAGAGTATTGCTGAAAAACATTTAAAGATGATATACAGTTATCGACAAAAGTTTATTCGCATGTGTGCCTTACATTAATCCTACAAGTATACAGATTGTTTTGTGAAAGCAACAGGAAATTGTACATTTATTTATACTTTTTACAGCCAATAAAACACGATCATATCCTTTCTAGGCTGGAAAAAAGTCTTGTCGCAATCATGTAACATCAAATTCTGGATCAAAGTAATTAGTAAAATTAGTAAAATATAATTAGTAAAGTTAGTAAAAAATAATGAAAAGTGCTTGATTAACTAAATATACATAAAATTCAGGTATTAAAGCAGCTTTCAGGCAATTTATAAAATCTTTTTGCAAAAACTGTAGAAACTTTCAAGATCTCCTAAAAGCAAATGAAAAATTTTTTCTAACAGTAGTAAGAAATTTCAGACACCCTTGGTACACATAGGGAAGTTCGGTCATGCAAGGAAAACTATCCACAAAACAACTGGCTGCACAAAAGTTGTATTTAGCCTCCTAATGACTCCCTCAAAAGCTCCATTAGGACTCATAGCTAGCAATGTCTGCTTCAGCGTCAACTCTACATCATATTTCTTATACACCATACAGGTCCTGTACAAGACACAGCTAGAACACCATGACGTGCTTACCAAGGCCCAAACACGTGGAGTTTTAGCAGTTGTAAAAGCACTATTATTAGCAGAAACATGGAGAAAAAAATTATATTTGAGATGAATTATTAATCCACTATCATATTGCTCTGCCACCAATGTTGTTACTGACCATCTAGAAAATTGCTGGACCCAGAGTTCACCGAAGAGCCAG
>JBCNYH010000008.1:6793722-6807033 GCA_039654325.1 Tandanus tandanus | reverse complement strand
AGAGAGAGAAAGAGAGAGTATATATATATATATATATATATATATATATATATATATTTGTTATAAAATTACAATAAAAGAAATTAATATTCAAAAGATTTGTTTCTGTAATAGAAAATTTAAATTAATAATAATTATTTTATGTCTCTTGCTAAAATAATTAAAATACCAAAAAAACGAAATAATATAATGTATTTTATACATATAATTTATAATGTATATTGTTTATAAAAACAATGATTTTGAAATGAAACTCAAGGGGAGTCACGTGATTCTCCCGTCCAACTTCTTGTTTTGGATGCTTAGGCCACGCCCCCAACTCACGTCTGGCCAATCAGAAAACGCGAAAACTGACCGTGGCTGGTATAAATACCCGGAGTGGTCCCTGACAGGTCATCTCAACTTCAACCGAAGCTTGACCGTCTGTAATTGTTTTTATTAGTATTTTATTTTCATATTCACTCGAGATTTCTTTAAAACACTGTGCACTGCATTATGGGAAGAGAAAGTATTTGCTTGTTGATTATTGGTATTTCTATTGTTTCATGTGATCCTCTCTCAAATTCAGCTGAGATACCTCCATCAAGTAAGTGAACAAGTTTTATCCTCCAGTTTTTCAGGTATGATGCTCAGAAAAAGAAAAAAAAAATTATAAATGAAACATATAAAGTATCTTACAGGGTAGATTTTCTCAAAGTCTAATAGTTATCAGGTTTACAGATGTATATAATTATATCAGAGTTTTATATATATTATGGGTGGCATGGTGGCGTAGTGGTTAGTACACCCGCCTGCATACAGCAAGAAGGTCCTGGGTTCGAGTCCCGGGTATTACTACTTTAATAGTAGGTTTATGCGGTTTAGCTAATGATGATGATATGATATAAACATGCATATAAGTAAAAGCTTAGAATATAGAGATGCTGCAGGGTTGTATGGTGCTTAATAAGAAAAAAAGGACCTTGACTGTCTTTACAACCCACTTAATGAACATTATTAGTAATAGTGTAAAGAGATTGTGAAAGGCACTTTTAGGAACAGTGCTGTTTCAGCACAATGAAAACAACAATGCTTTCCCCAAAAAATGCTATATATAGTTGTATTTTATATATATATATTTAACTTATTAAACATAAATATACTTTCACCAAATTTCTGGAATGTTTTTGGTTCATACCCCTCCTCTGCCTTGGACATGTGACTGTACCTCCTAATACTTAATTTTTACCCTAAAATCTATTTTATAATGATTATTTATTATTATATTAATTGTTGTTAGGACCGCTTAATCTTTATCACCATGGTTATGGTCACACTGTTAAAACACAAAGAACCAGAACCCCGTTCAGGACTATAGTGACCTTCATAAACTCACCTTTCATTACCAGGTACCACTACTCACCGGGGTACGGACTTCGGGAACATCCTGTCGAAGTTCTCATTGCGAAATGCAGAGTTCCCAGATGAGGACCTGTGTTACCTTGTTCCTGGAATAAGAGAGACAATTTCAGACTGCAGATTTAAGCTAGATGCTCAGACCTTTCTGGTGATCCATGGCTGGTCGGTGAGTTCAACATGCACACCTATGCATTATGCATTCAAGTTCCCTAATTCACGCATTAAAAAAACAGTCAGCATATATTCAGTACATATAGAATATCCAAGTGTTCTATTAAGTTGGCGTATAATAGTGAAATCAGAGTTTTATGATAATATAATGATAGTAATAACATTATTATTGTTATAACGGTGTTTCTCTTTGCAGGTCGCTGGACTGTATGAAAGCTGGATTGCTAAGCTGGTGTCCGCTTTGTTCGAGCGCGAGCCTAACGCCAACGTCATCGTGGTGGACTGGCTGGACCGTGCCAGCCATCACTACCCCACCTCAGCTGAGAACACCAGACTAGTGGGTGGGGAGGTGGCCCAGTTTATCAACTGGTTAGAGGTACAAATTGATACAGGTTCAATTCCCATGAAATGTGGCTTTAAATATATATATATATATATATATATATATTATATATATATATATTGTTCTGATTTACTGATTTTGTTCAGAGGTTTCATTATGCCTGTTTTCCCTTTTTTTCGGTAAAGGTTATAGGCTACCCACTCGAGAAGCTACATATTTTGGGGTATAGTCTGGGTGCTCATGTGGCAGGCGTCGCAGGAAACCTCACCAACAACAAAGTCAGCAGAATCACAGGTCAGGGCCATCAATTAACTCATGTTTTAGCCCACACCCTACTTGCCCCACACAGAAATTTTAGTTGGAATGTATTTGCTGTGCTCATCGACCCTATACAACAAAACAAGCACACGTTGGGTGTTAAAATGTATACGTATAGGTCAGTATCTGATTATCCAAATATTTGGGATTCTCTTACCATACATATCCAACACAAAAGCATTGTTTTTATGCCCTGACCACAAAACATATAGGCCTTTTATGTACTCTATCCTATAACACTTATTTAAGCATTATTAGCAAATCACATACACACTCTTTTAATAAAATATATATAATCTTAGGTTTTGACCCGGCTGGCCCAACCTTTGAGCACGCCGAGAGGCCGAACCGGCTCTCCCCTGATGATGCGGAATTTGTCGATGTTCTGCACACGAACACCAGAGGCAGCCCGGACCTCAGCATTGGTATTCAAAGACCCGTTGGCCACGTGGACATCTACCCCAATGGTGGCACCTACCAGCCTGGGTGTAACCTGCAGAACGCCATGAGGATGATCGCTGCTTACGGCTTGTACAGTAAGTCAGTGTGCTTATGCTGATAATGATATCAGTGATAGCACAGTTTACTGAACTGACAGATACATGGCTCATATGTATATCACTCACCACCATCAGCTTCACTCTATTCAGTAATGGGTCCCGTGGTGTTTCTTTTATTGTATGGATGTTCATCTCAAAGCATATTATTCAGTATACACAGTGAAACTAATAGCAGCTACAAGAATGAGGAGGTAAAGGAATAAAATGATAAATAATAAGAGCTAATGTTAGATATCAGAGGCAGGGGCTTAGTGGTGTCCTATAATCATCCTGGATACATTTCAGTGTTTTTTCCCCTCCATTAAATTTCAAGAGTTGTAAAAATAGCCAGAAAAGACGCTAAACTGAGTTGCTGTTATTTATGGGTTTATGTGCATGATAAAATCTTCTGAACAATCTTAAGAAATGGTAGCGAAAAGAATAAAACAAGATTTGATTAGGGTCCTTTTTGTCTGAGGATATAACAGAAGTAGATTAGCCAGCTAGCTAATCAGTAATACACTTGGCAGTGTGAGTTTTTTCCCCCAGGATGTTATTTTCATGGCCAGCTTAGTCTGAAATTCAGTAATTAAAATGTAATTCTTTCATAGAAACTTACACTTTACTGTCGATTACATTAGTCGATTTGCTGATTGGTCTTCTTTCTCGTTTTGGCATTTTTACATAGATGTGACTTAAATGTATCTTAAGCAGATAAATAGACCTGTCTCTGACATATTATGTTGAATAGTTATCGTTTTGCCTCTGTTTACAATACAGATGGGAAGTTAGTTGAACGTTAATATCACAGAAGACAAGCCGAGCTGATGCGTGCTGTGCATGGATTTTCAGTTAAGAAAAAAAAAACATTCCCACTGAAGTGGCGGATCTAGTTGATGGGGTAAAGCATGGGTCATGGAAACAGGAAAAAGCATCTAGAAGCGAGCTGATGCACGCTTCGCATGGACGTTCAGTTAAGGGAAAAAAAAGCCAATAAACTAAATGCCGCTAATTAAACGTTCCTAGTTGCCGTGGTCGTGGAGGCAGGGCAAATAACGGCAGCCGACTGCAGAAAAATAGCATGTAAATAATATAGTTGCATGGCAGTTGTGTAAAAAAGGCATGGTGCATGAAAAAAGGCAATGTCAATGGCTTTCTTGACATTTCTAAAGCAATTAAAGAAATCAAATCCTTGCTAGCAAACTAGCTGTTTGTTCTCTAAAAAACACATTGTTTTACTTCAATCCTCTCGATCACTTAAATCCACCAACAACTTTTATGATTTACAAAAATTCTACATTTTACTAATATTATTATATAAAACAGCAGGAAATGGTGACGCATGTAAGCCCAGGCAACACTGAACAGTTAAAGATGTAAGATTGTTAGAAAGATTGATTTCCTGTGACATCTGTGTTCCACCTGCATTCTCAACAGACATGGACCAGCTGGTGAAATGTTCTCACGAACGCTCGGTGCACCTGTTCATCGACTCGCTGGTGAATCAGGATCAGCAGAGCATGGCATACCGTTGCAGCACCAAAGAAGCCTTTTACAAGGGCCTGTGCCTCAGCTGCCGCAAGAACCGCTGCAACAAGCTGGGCTACAACGTTAACAAGGTCCGAACAGCTAGGAGCACCAGGATGTACCTTAAGACACGTGAGATGATGCCTTATAAAGGTATGCACAAATGTTTGGCTCGGTAGGATTTATTTTATTTGGTAATATAATGCTTGTTGGGTGTTTTACTTGAGCTTTCCTAGTGTATATGGCAATTTTTCTATCCTTGCAGTTTTCCATTACCAGATTAAGGCACATCTTATAAGCCATAATCATTTGGCCCTGGACAACCAGCCTGTGAAAATATCTCTGTATGGAACCCATGATGAAAAACACGACATCGCAGTAGTTGTGTAAGTGTTGTGTATTTATTTGAATAGGCCATGGTGGATAATTACTCAGTAACTGCTGGTTATACATCTAATTATGTAAGTCTGGAAATGTTCTAGGAGTTTGCGGCGTTAACGTATTCTAATTACTAAAAGAAATATTAAGGAAAGTAGTATGGCGTTATGAACATTTCCTCAGTTCCCTTACAGGCCGAGCATGATCACCAACACCACCGTGTCTTTCCTGGTGACCTCGGATGTGGACGTAGGAGATCTGCTGATGCTCAAGATGGAGTGGGAGAGCGATTCATACCTGCCAAGCTTCTTTAGCCCCAAACAATTCCTGATTCGCAAAATGAGAATTAAATCTGGCGAGACGCAAGCCAAGTGAGTGTCAGTCAAATGTGACAGTATTCTTTTCTCTTTCTTTAATTCTTTACATATATATATATATCCCCCCATTTTCTTCCCTTAATTTAGTCGTATCCAATTACCCTCCATGACATGCGATGCTGCCACCCGCCTCTTTATGAACTGCTGCATATGCGCATTTGGGGGCGGTCTAATACACTCAGAGGGAAAGCGACATACGCTCCCTGTACAAATGGGCTCACAGATGCCCATGGACTGGCTAGCGATCACTATGAGTAACAGGGGAGTGTATGCTATCCCTCCCTCCCATAAAGGCTTGGCCAACTAGCTCCCATGGACTCCCGGTCATGGATAGCTGCAGCATCAACCTGGATTCGAATCGGTGGTCTCCAAGTTGATAGTCGCGCATATTGTCAATGCGCCATTCGGGAGCCCCTTTATATATATTTTTTAATTAAAAACACCATCATTTTGTACTTTTTCCAGACATTTTCAAGGATTTCAAAAGTCTTTAAAAGTATTGGTTCCAAATCCTGATGCAAATATTCTCTGCAGGCTTCTGTGCCTTTTAAATACAGTGCTGTGTAAAAGCCTTTTTTCATTCATTAACTTACTTAATTACCGAACTGCTTAATCCTATTAGGGTCACAGGGAGGCTGGAGCCTATCTCATCCAACACTGGATAAAGGCTGGGTACCGCTCGCCACACAATCACAGGGCAGCACAAAACCAATCACACTCACATCTAGGGGCAATTTGGAACAGCCAATCAGCCTAATGTGCATATCTTTGGACTGTGGGAGGAAACCAGAGTACCCACAGGAAACCCACGCAGACACTGGGAGAACATGCAAACTCTACACAAAAACACTCCAGCCGGGACTTGAACCCAGGACTTTCTTGCTGTGAGGCGGACATGCTAACCACTACGGCACTGTGCTTCCCCCCTTTTCTAAGAATAGATTTTTACTTCAAGCTCGTGTCTGGGGAAAGTGGATGGACAAATGCTTTCTGTAAATATGACGTCGGGATGAATGAATCAGGGTTATACTTTAACGAATGTGAAATATAATTATTATTATTTATTATATATTAATAAATATATATTATATATTAATTATTATTATTATATTATTACAATATTATTTTTACGGTTCTCTTTCCAGAGTGATTTTCAAACCCAAGGTTGTGGAACTGGGAAGTCTCACTCAGGGGGCTGAGGGTGTGATCTTTGTAAAATCCAATGACAACCCGCAGAGCAGAAAAGAGCAAAGGTATAGACGATGGGATAAAAACGAATCCATTATATACAATTTAGGAACAAGACAGATCTGTATGAGGAGAAAAATATAAAGTTTTTCTGGGTGTAAACTGTTTTTTCTTTATTTATTTTCAGGTTACATAAACTTAAAATGCATGGCAGCTTCTTTAAGCGAGATGGAAACCACACAGCGGCAGATGTAAAAAATCCTGAGACGCAAACATCGAGCACGGTGACGGCGACTACACAGATGTTCACACAGAGGTCCTGAGGTGATTGCTGTGCATTTTAAAGGGGCTCTGACATGTCTGTTGCACATGTGTAAAAAATTTACATTCTGGAAACAAAATAAACAGCCAGAGACTTTACAGTGAAATGAAAGGAAAGCCTTCCAAACTCGCCTGTTACACATCATATGTATATTTTCATTATCAGGTGGTTTTTACTTACATGTTCGAAGTTGCAGTCTGCTAAATGCCGTTTGATTGTTTGCATTAGACTGTTTGAAAAGACTGCCGTTTCACTCTCGCGAGAGCGCAAAAATGTAGGAATGGGACGTGAATCCGTCAGTTCATATAATGAAAGTTAATGGCAAAAATAACAGTATACAGATATTAAACTAACAGGTCAGCTATAAACTAATGAACTTCTGAATAAAATAAAACTAGGCACTTCTACAAAACATACATGCTTCTATTTACATACACTGAAACAACCATGCACTAATACATATAAAAGAAAGAATACCGCACCATGTATTCATATGGAAAGTAGTTCCGTATTACAGGCGGAGATACAAGATGATCACGTGACTTTTCACGCATTACAGTGTCGTCCCTGGATGGTGGCATAGAAGTTAGCACATGTGCCTCACAGCAAGAAGGTCTTGGGTTTGAGTCCTGGGCTTGGGCGTTTCTGTGTGGAGTTTGCATGTTCTCCTCATGCTTGTATGGGTTTTCTCCAGGTTTCTCCAGTTTCCTTTTACGGTTCAAAGACATGCACATTTGGCTAATTGTCTGCTCCAAATTGCCCCTTGTTGTGTGTGCGTGTGTGTGTGTGTTGATCCTGAAGAGCTGTTCAGGGTGTACCTTGCCTTCGCCCAGAGTTGGCTGATCTTGAATTTTTTTGGAAAGAAAATAAAGTAATAGTTTGACAGCTGTGCTTTTTTAAAAATTTGTTGTTAGGTGAGCACAGAATCATTACACTGTGCATGACGGAGCCCCTTCAATGCCGTTAAACACTTTGAAAATATAATAATGTATGCCGAACTGTGAAATTTGACTTTCTTTGTCATATTAAAACATAAACTAAAGGAAACTCCTTTAAACTACTGAGAGATTAAGTTGTGGCTGTAGGATATTTTGTAAATAATTAGATAATTTGTTGTTACATATTGTATTATAACCTATTGCATTAATATGATTGTGGCCTAAATATCTGTGATTCAGTGCTACATTAAGGTATGATCACACTAGAGGTGCGATAGAAAAGGGACTGACGTGAATAATTCATGGCTGTTACTTTTCATTCTCAAAATGTTCTCAAATTTGTCACGCCACATTTGCGGCAGCACATTTTGGTCGCCTGGTTCGTGAACTCATCGCAAAATTTTTTAAAGGTTTGAAATTTCCTTGAAAGTCGCAAAACGAGGCTGTGATGCGGAGTAATCTCAAACTCTTCACAAACAGTCCGCACATGTCGCGAGAAGGTCGCAAAGTTGCCGTTTTACTCGCAAAACTATTAGTTTTTTTGGTTCACAGGGAAAACCAACAAGTTGGAGACTTCTACGCGAAAAGTTTGAGACTTGCTTGCATCTGCCATATTCTGTGTATTCTGTCATCATTCGTATTTTATTCGCATTTTGTTCGTGCTAATAATGTGCAAATAAAAAGCGAATGGTTTAAGAACTAAAAGCGAACAAAACGTGACTTATGACAGGAGATTCACTTTTTTTCACCAAACATCCGCAAACCAATCGCAAATCACTTTCGCACAACCATCCTGTGCGATAAACGTATTTAAACCGCAAGATTATTCGCTTGCATGTGGAGTCTCAAAACATCTCGGCTTGAATTTCAAAAATCGCAAAAAAAAAACAACAATCGTAAAAACATCAATTCGCATCAATCGCTTTTCTATCGCACCTCTAATTTGATCACCCCCTTCGTGCTACCTCTGACTAACATTCCAATCACGGATTCACAACTGGCTGCTTTTCCTCACATGCTGTATTTAAAACACAGATTAGTAGAATTCCAGGAAAACACTGTCTTTTTTTTTTATTTGCACTGGAATTTTAAATGTATAGTACTGTGTGTGTGTGATATGGTTGTTATATTTAATTTCTACTCCACCCTGGATGTATGTTTTTAGTAAGAATGTATAACTAGGGTATAACTGGAAAACTGTGAACACTGAATACAGATACAACTAGTTTGAGCGCTAACCCTGTCCCTAACCTTACCACACACTGTTATCAAGCTATCTGCAATATTTATTCTAACAATGATGTATTTGTTTTAGGATGTATGTGAATTGTGTGTATATGCTGCCTTTAAAGTATAATCCTTATATTTGCAAATGTATATTTCAATAAAAAAATGTTTTACATAAATGAGGTCTGTGTTATATTTCCCACACTGAAGCACAGAGATTTTAAAATTCCTGTTCATCGCTGTCTCAAAAACAGTAGTATGGGAACTGGAGAACATTTTTCTAATAGAATGGAATAATGGCCAAGTGTTTCAATTCATTCCAAGCATTTACGCTTCACCTTACAGCAAAACAATTAACAAGTGTAATGTGATGGACAGGAACCATTGCACACACTGCACCCTCACCACCCCACACCGCCCCACATACACACGCCCCCCCCACACACACACACCCCACACACATGCTCTTCGAGCAGTCCTAAGTACCCAGTTTGCTGTGGTAAAGACTTTCATTTCAGTGCTCTCTCTCTCTCTCTCTCTCTCTCTCTCTCTCTCCCTGTGTGTGTGTGTATAAGTCGAAAGGAATGAATGGCTGAATGCGTCCTCTGTTTTACATTGTGGATGCTTGAGAATTTCACACACCATGTGATTCTATTCGCTATGCATACTGTCACCGCTCAGGATGAATTACACACTGTGTGTTGAGTCTGTATTGAGTGTGTGTGTGTGTGTGTGTGTGTGTGTGAGAGAGAGAGAGAGAGAGAGAGAGAGAGAGAGAGAGAGAGAGATTGTCGGGAAAATTTCCGAGCCAGAGACATTGTTCCATGTTATATGTTATGTCCCAAAGTGTTAATCATTGCTTCCTGTTCAAATCAAGACCTGCTTTTGAAGTGTGTGTGTGTATGTTTTTTTTTTTTTTTGTGCTATACTGTGCCCAGAGAGCAGTTGGGGGTTTGGTGCCTTGCTCAAGGGCACTTCAGCCATGAAAGTGGAGGAAGGGAAGGTGCAACTCACCCATCACCACACATTTTTCCTGCTGGTTCGGGAATCGAACCAGCGACCTTTCGGTCCCAAACCCACTTCTCTAACCAATAGGCTATGGCTGCCGCATATATATATATATGTATGTATTTAGTTAAAATATTATTTCTGTATTACATTTTTTTTGTAGCTTGAGCTTTTGATTGAAGTTTGATTAAATGACACTGTTAGGGGAAATTTTCTCCACTTTACTCCCTGATTTGGTCTCCAGCCAACTCCAACCCACTTGCCAGCTCTCCCAACAGCTACCACAACCACGTCTTTATGAAAGGGGTGCACCACACAGGAGCTGGGGAGACGACACATTTAACAAAAGGCTTGAATGAACCTTTTCTGAAAAACTTTAGACATTAAAGTGCAATTGAAAACACGTGCAGCTATTTCATGAGGTTATGGGTAAAACAAATGGCTTTAAAAAAAATTTGGGCTATAAAAACAGCATGATGTGATATCCCTTCTGTATTCCGACTGTAATAGCTAAACACCAGTCAGCCAATTAGCCTAATGTGCATGTCTTTGGATTGTGGGAGGAAACTGGACTACTCAGAGAAAACCCACGCAAGCACAGACAGAACACAAAAAGTCCACATAAGCCTGGGACTTAAACCCAGGACCTTCTTGCTGTAAGGCGGACATGCTAACCACTACTCCATTATGCCGCCCACAGATCATGTTAGCTAGACTCAAACATTACCCCATAATACTGTCATTTTCAGCTCCATTAACTGTATACATCATCATCATCATCATCATCACCACCACCATCACCCTCGAATCGACGATGGCTGGTGTGTTGTTGGTTCCAATCTTACTTCTGATCAAATCCCTCCAGGAGGCGATGTGGTTTGCCAGGGTCTGCCGTCTAGTTGTACCGATACCTTTCCACTGCATGTTTCTCTTCACAGTATCTTTGAGTATCAAGACCATTTCATAGAGCTGCGTGCAAGTTTCTTTAAGTACAACTGGCTTTTGTTGGACTGATATCAGTCTCTCGGAAAACAGAAATGTGGACCAGCGGGCAGGAACAGGCCGAGACATGCTGGCATTTACGTTTGCTGCAGTGGCTGACCGGAAGATTTGTTTACCTCCGCTCTTGGGTGATGCCACAGTGGAGTGGTCCTCCATGGACCTTAAGACATATCTTGTATTTGATTCTGCCTAGATGTCCAGACACACCCTCCTCGCATAGGCGAAGCCTATTGGGTTAACCAGTTTAGTCGCTGGTTTCTCGACCATGAAGCAGGTGGTACCAGTTTACATGTTAGCGGTAGCAGGTAAGCTGTGACCCGACCTGACCCAAAACGGTATATAATGTCCTAGAAACATGTTTTAGCTGCTTGGAAAACATCCATTTGAATTTTTGTAGGGTTGTAAGTAATTGTACAAAAATGTATTTTTATATGGGTTTTATTTTTAAATGTTGCTATTTGAGCACCTGGCATATAGTAAATGTATTGTATACCTTTATAAATGACTCGACTCTACTGCAGATGGAGACTCTGAAGGCTGACCTTGGATCAGGTGTTGGAAAAAGTCTTCACAGCCCAGTGAGACATCCAGGATCATACTTGGTGTCAATGTTCTGGTGTCTATTCCAGCCTATAGTTACGTCACACTGTGCCATGCTGAGCTCTTTTCTCAATCTCAGCCACTTTCCTCTTGTCAGCAGCTGAGTGATTATAGTGGAGGTGTGAAGACTATATATGCACTCCATATACACATGTATATGTATCGCTCACTCACTCTCACTCATTTGCTAGACCCCTTAATCCTACAAGGGTCGCAGGGAGGCTGGAGCCCATCTCAGCCCGCTGAAGGAGGGGTACACCCTGAACGGCTCGCCAGACCATCACAGGGCAACACACACAAAACCATTCACACGTTGGCACAGCCAATTAGCCTAATGTGCATGTCTTTGGACTGTGGGAGGAAACAAGCAAGCACCGGGAGAACATGCAGACTTCACACAGAGACACCCAAGCCCGGGAATCGAACCCAGGACCTTCTTGCTGTGAGGCGGGTGTGCTAACCTTTACACCACCGTGCTGCCTGTATACGTATATAACAGGGGTGGCATAGTGGCATAGTGGTTAGCACTTCCGCTTCACAGCATGAAGGCACTGAGTTTGAACCCCGTGCTTGGTGAGGATGTTTTTTGCGTGGGTTTCTTCTGGGTGCTCCAGCTTTCTCCAGCAACAAAGACATGCACAGTAAGCTAACTGGGTATTCTCAGATGCGCCCCGGGTGTGAATAGTTTTGTGTGTGTTGGCCCTTTGATGGACTAGCAAGATATTCAGGATGTACCTTGCCTCCTTCCAGAGTTGGCTGGGAAAGCCTCCCCGGCCTCCCCACAACCCTAATAACGGATAAGGCGGTTCAGAAAACAAACAAACAAACAAACAAATAAATAAAAAACAAGTAGGGCAGCACGGTGGCGGAGTGGTTAGCACATCCGCCTTACAGCAAGAAGGCCTGGGTTCGATTCCAAGGCTCGGGCATTTCTGTGTGGAGCTTGCATGGGATTCCTCCGGGTACTCCGGTTTCCTCCCACAGTCCAAAAACATGCACATTAGCATAATTGGCTGTTACAAATCACCCCTGAGTGAAAGTGTGAATGGTTGTGTGTGTGTTGGCCCTGCGATGGCCTGGCGAGCTGTCCAGGGTGTACCCTGCCCTCGCCCAGAGTTGGCTGAGGTAGGCGCCAGCCTCCTTGTGACCCTAATTAGGATTAAACGGCTTAGAAAATGAGAAATGAATGAACAAGTATTTCTTGAAGGCGAGGTGGATATCGCTGAATAGAACATGACACTGAACGTCAAGGGGACTATCCAGCCATATCCACCTGCCCTGAGGTGAATAACTGTTAATACAGTATATACTACATGGGAACATAAGAAAAGCACATACTAAATATATACACAGTATTCGGCACCTGTTGGGACGTGTTACGGCTTTGATGTGATGGGATGGAATGATTGTCAGTGACATCAACACTTTATATAAGTACAGAGCATGATGTACAGCACACGTGGAACACAACTGTGTGCTCACGTGCCTGTGTGTGTGTGTGTGTGTGTGTGTGTGTTGGGGGGGGATCCTGATCCTTAATAAACATTAAAATGATTTTATTAATGATAACTGAGTCCACTGTGGGGCAGAACCACTCCCATGCTGCTTTTGGCATGGGGTATAAACCGTCTGTCACATCTGAGGAACGCTTCCACTAGTCCATCATCATGTAGCACATACAGTGGCTGTTATCAGAGACTGTCACTGCGTCTCTCCTCTCCTCTCTTATCTCTGACTTTACACACAGTTATGAAATATGGTAAGAGGCAGACGCATATCAGCGCAGCTGTAAGGCCTCAGCGCAGACTGGAGGTCATGTTGCACCACACACTGCTGCAAAAGGAGAAAAATTAGTCATGTATTTCTTTTTAGACATCAAGTCATGCTGTACTGAGCAATCCGCCAGGCTTACACCAGTGCTTCATGTCACGTTAGGTTATGTGAGGGCTTCAAGGCAAAAACTCAAAACTATATA
>JBCNYH010000008.1:6771137-6786133 GCA_039654325.1 Tandanus tandanus | reverse complement strand
TCTCAGCCGACTCTGGGCGAGGGCAGAGTACACCCTGGACAGCTCGCCAGGCCATCGCAGGGCAGAAACACGCAGACAGCTATGCAGCCTACTCTTGACGAACCACAGCAATGGTTCTTTTACATGCCTCTCACCACAGCCAGTGAGAGACATGCCCTGCATTTGATAACCCAGTTAGCTGCACTGGGGGACAGAAGTGACACCGGAGGAAATTATAATTGCAATATTTATTTATAGATGTCAGACGTTTGAATAAGTTATACAAAGAGCATGTGCATTATCCATGTGCATTGTTAATAAGATAATACATGCAGCAAACACCATTATTAGGTTTGTGATTAAAGCTACAGCCAGAACAATTAAAATATATCAGAAATGTAAAAGTAAAATGAACATCAAGTGGGGCGGCATGGTGGAGTAGGGGTTAGCAAAGCAAGAAGGTCCTGGGTTCGAGTCCCGGGCTCGGCAAGAAGGTTTTTGTGTGGAGTTTGCATGTTCTTCATGTGCTTGCGTGGGTTTCCTCCGGGTACTCTGGTTTCCTCCGACAGTCCAAAGACATGCACATTAGGCTAACTGGCTCTTTCAAATTGCCCCTAGGTGTGAGAATGGTTGTGTGAGTGTGTGTGTTCAGGGTGTACCCCGCCTTCACTGAGAGTCAGGTGGGATAGCCTCCCTCCAGCCTCCCTACGACCTTAATAGGATTAAGTGCTTCAGCAAATAAAGGAATAAATCAATGAATATAAAGTGACATCTAGTGGAAAGACTGAAGATGACGTGTCATAATATACAGTATCTTGGTGGGAATCAGGCTATTATAAACAATAAAATAGATAAAACAGCACTAAGAAGTCAATTATATGAGTATTAAAATGACTAGAAATATATTTCTGGTCTTAGTTACTTCAGAATGAAGTAGACAGGATATGTGATACCATCAATCGATCCTTGTAAGGAGTCTCCAGTGTCAGTACTTTGTATCAGTAGGTTTTCAGCAGTATGAATATTTTCAGGACAGGAACTTTCAAATCTTAAATAAGCTTTATTTTTGGTCTTATCTATGGAGGGAACAGATGTTTTTAGCTGTTATAGGGTTGTTTACAAACCTCTTTTTGTGGATTTTCCATAAATGTTACAGGTTATTTTTAAAATGAAAAATATAGAACAGGGAGGAATTTGTGTATCACTCTCACTCACTCATTTTCCAAAATGAATCCTATTAATGTTGCGGGGAGGCTGTGCCCATCTCAGCCGACACTGGGTGAAGGCAGGGTACACCCTGAGCAACTCGCCAGACCACCTCAGGGCCAACCCACGTACACAACCATTCACACTCCCAACCACACCTAGGGGCAATTTGGAACAGCCAGTTTGCCTCATGTGCATGTCTTTGGATTGTGGGAGGAAACCGGAGTACCTGGAGGAAAGCCACGCAAGCACATGCAAGGGAGAACATGCAAACTCCACACCGAGCCCAGGAATCGAACCCAGGACCTTCTTGCTGTGATAAAGGGGGCAGCCATAGCCAAATGGTTAGAGAAGCGGGTTTGGGACCGAAAGGTCGCTGGTTTGATTCCTGAACCAGCAGGAAAAACGTGTGGCGGTGGGGGAGTGAGCTGCACCTTCCCTTCCTCCACCTTCAAGGCTGAAGTGCCCTTGAGCGAGGCACCAAACCCCCAACTGCTCTCCAGGCGCCCCAGTGTGTGGCAGCCCACTGCTCCGAGTGTGTGTGTGTGTGTGTGTGTGTGTGCTCACTTTGGATGGGTTAAATGCAGAGGCAAAAATTTCCCTTGAGGGATTGATACAGTTTATCAAAAACATCAAACTAGTAAAAATCCTTTTAAGTGCCACTGTGTCTCCAGGTCAGCAGGGGGCGCTAGTCAAACCCGGGCCACGCTTCCATTCACTCTCATCGCAAAAAAAAAAAAAATCTGTATTTGTCACTGATGCCGTCATTTTTTTCTTTAACGTTTATTAAAACCTCACGACTCACCACAGTAGGGTTGTTTGGATTTTAAAACCACTTGCTTCATCTTGAAGCGATTTCCGGACAGCCGAAATGTCAGCCAGCGCCGTTTATGTGTTAGATCTGAAAGGCAAGGTAAGATAACGGGAACGGGAACCACTGGGTCGCGCCTGCTAATAGATAATGCTAACCCTGTGTTTAGTTAAGTTTCTCACTGTTTCCACCTGTATTCTTTTCATGTCCAGCCTATTCAGCCATGTGATTGGTATATCTGTCCTTCTGATACGCGCTCGACCAATCAGATCGCTGTTTAAAGAAATCATGATTACATTAACGACCAATCCGAGCGACGGATGTGGAATGTATGGACGTCCGGAAACGGGTGTTAAAAATAGCAAACCGTAATTTGTTTTGTGGTTGTATTCAGAAAGGAAGAAATTGTTTCATTTTGTGTTCTAAACTTTAAAAAAACTATTTAATCCTATAACGTACAACAAAAGTCACACACAAACGTATTTCTCCAAGTCAACACTAGCTAAAATGTTAGCTAGCAAACAAACATTAGCTCATTTATTTGCTGAGCTGTTGCCAAGTCATCCTTCTCACAGTAACAGCTCATGGTGCTGACCTGCCATCCACTTTAATATGTTATATTTATTGGTTTCTTGTTTTTTTCCAGATGGTTCAGTGTCTCTGGACGTCTCTGAACAGGATACATGGCATTACTTTTTAAACAACAAGTTTATTTTCTATAAAAATGCAATGGGGGACTTGACTGGGTGCATATACTTCATATAACTGAATTATCAACAAGGAAATAAACATGTAAACTTAGTTATTAGACCCTTTTATAGACATGAACACAGTTTGGGAGGTTAAAATGCCCCAGAAAGAACGGCCTTGTGACAGACGTGTCCTTCTCTAGGTCAGTTTTTCTAATTCTGGAACTCTGGGTGCTTACGTTGTGTTTGAAATGAGTACGATGTCAAATCTCGTGTCTGGTTCTTTAGTGCAGCCTTCGGTTTATCGTTCGATCCGAAGCTCTATTCTCACAGAGAACAGATAAAAAGTAGCTCCTGATTAGTTTATTAAGGAGGTGGCTATTAAAGAGGCTGTTTCAAGGCTAACAGAAATGAATTTTGTTCTTACAACCAATTTACTCGGACTCTGCAGCGGTATTTTTCACTCCCTCGCCCGTTTGCCAAGCCGCTTGGGTTGCGGGGCGGCTGGAGCCCATCTCAGCCGACACTGGGCGAAGACTGGGTACAGCTCGCCAGACCATCGCAGGGCCAACGACGCACGCACAATCCTTCACTCTCACACCCACACCTAAGGGCAATTCGGAACAGCCAGTTTGTTTCTGTGGGAGGAAACTGGAGTACCTGGAGAAAACCCACACAAGCACTGGGAGAACATGGAAACTCCACAGAGAATCGCCTGAGCCCGGGACTCAAACCCAGGACCTTCTTGCTGTGAGGCGGACGTGCTAAGCGCTATGGCTCCATGCTGCCCGCAGCCGTATTTCAATCTTTGAAAGCTGTTCAGCCCTGCAAGATTTCAAAAAGTTCCCGTTCTCATCCGTTCCCATCTGCTCCATATTAGTTTAAAAACTTTACTTTTTTTTAATTTGCAAGTTGAAAAGCTATTTAACAATATATAGACTTCACCTTTAGACATTTAGTGCACATGTAAATGAGTTTTTGGCAACTGAATTTGGGTGAAAATCATGACGCAGCCTCTTTAAATAGTGAAACTGATGCTGGAGTTCAATTTTAATGAAGAAAACTTGCATCACAGTCATTTCTCCATCAACATTCTGCATCTCCTCACCCCTGCGTTCTGCTCTTCCGCTGATCACAGCAGTGCAGCAGGTCTACTTTCTTAAGTTCATTCAGAAACTTTGTCGCTTTCTTCTTCAGTTCTGGATCAGAATTGAAACAGGTTCCCTCAAGTGCAGACTTGATTCAATCTTGACAACCCAGGTGTCTTCCAGTGCATTGACTGCTATCTGTTTCAGGATCTTTCTGGAAGATCGATTTAAAAAAAAAAAAAAAAAAAAAAAAAGTGGTTTCGCTTTACTTTGTTCCAAAATGTCATCAGAAATTCACTTGATCATTTACACAAACTTTTGTCCCGTTCAGATTTCCGTACAAAATTTGCCCGACAGTCTTTTTACCCATGGAGACAGTTCAATTTATTCAAGTGTATAATTTTTTTTTTCAACCCGTGTATGTTCATGCCATGCACGGGAGATCCACAACGTTCATTATCTTGGACATCCTCTCGTCCATCTTGAAACCTTTTGCGCCACTCGAACACCTGACCGTGTCACATGCATAACTCCCCATAAACTTCAGTTAGCATTCGAAAAGCATCTATATTTGTTTTATTCAATCCAAGGCCTGGTTGCAGACACAACAAGTCTAGAGGGCCACATAAAATGAGCTGGAGGGCCGGATTTGGCCCGCGGGCCTTGAGTTTGACACCCGTGCTCTAGAGGGTGTGGCTGACCACGTGGCGGGGTACACCTAGTATTCTGTGACAAGAACGCGTTTCTAGTATAATAGTAGGTTTGTCAAATTTAATGAATCACTTGAAAGGATGTTTCCCCCTCAGTGGTGAGATCTATTCATCGAATAAAATATTCCAGTGTATCAGAAATCCGTACAGGTGTTCTACTGACATGCAGAAATGTAGTGATCTTTCCAGGTATTCTGATTTTAAACATCAGTTTCAGCACATCGCCGGAGTTAATCGCCGATTACAGTATCACTGTTATAGCATCTTCATACCACATCGTTCCAGCGCTCCAAGGTCAACATCCCTGTGGGAAGATTTCCTCTGGTTTTTCTGCAGTTGCTGAATTTTGTATCCATACGATTTGTAAATGATTAAATTAGAGTTTATTCATGTTAAAATTTGACATTGCCTTCTTTTATTTGTTATTTTGTGTGTGTGTGTGTGTGTGTGTGTGTTTGGGTGTGTGTGCCCGCTCTAGGTCCTTATTTGCCGTAATTACCGCGGCGATGTGGACATGTCTGAGATCGAACACTTCATGACCCTGCTGATGGATAAGGAGGAGGAAGGCACCCTGTCTCCCATCCTGGCTCACGGAGGCGTGCGCTTCATGTGGATCAAACACAACAACCTTTACCGTATCCTTCTCACTCTTGGACCGCAGTCACACTGCATCATGACCCACATGGATCCCAGGAACCATCACCAACCATCTCATAATCTCACACACACACACACACACACACACACACACACACACACACACACACACCACGGGGAGAACATGCAAACTTCACACAGAAAACGCTTGAGCGCGGGACACAAGCCCAGGACCTTCTTGCTGTGTGGTGGATGCGCTAACCACTACACTCCGTACCGCCTGCTTATACCACGGTATCCCATAATTCATCCGGATGCTTTGAATAATTAAAGCAGAATAATTTGCTTACTGCTCACTCGCATACCCCAAGCCGCCACTGAACGACTGTTATTATATATATTTAATTTTTTTGTATTTATTATTTTTAATTATTTTATTAAAGTGTTTTACTTTAAATAGCTTGAATAAAAAAAATTATTTCAATTTAAGATGTAATTTTAAATAAATGGAACCGTGGGCGGCACGGTGGCGTAGTGGTTAGCACGTCCACCTCACAGCACGAAGGTCCTGGGTTCGAGTCCCGGGCTCGGGGCGTTTCTGTGTGGAGTTTTCATGTTCTCCCTGTGTTTGCGTGGGTTTCCTCCAGGTGCTCCGGTTTCCTCCCACAGTCCAAAGACATGCACATTAGGCTGTTCCAAAATTGCCCCTAGGTGTGAGGGTGAATGGTTGCGGGTGAGTTGCCCTTCGCTCTGTGGTGGCTGAGATAGGCACCAGCCTTCCTGAAACCCTAGTAGGATTAAGCGGTTCAGCCAGTGAGTGAGTGAGTGGCACCGTGCTCTATCTGTGAAGCGCAAGACAAACTAGTTCTTGTTATTACAGTAATGTAACTTCCTGTTTGTGTTAGAAATCGTGTATAACGTGTGGAAATGTGACGTTTGAGACTGCGGGGTTTTCTTTAACTCTTCTGTCTAGTTGTTGCAACGTCGAAGAAGAACGCCTGCGTCTCTTTGGTGTTCTCGTTCCTGTATAAAATCGTGCAGGTGCAAGTTTCATTCATTAAACACTACGGAAAAGTTGTGGAGTGATGTAATCTAGTGATGTTTTGTTTCATCGATGTTTTGCCATTTCAGGTTTTCTCCGAGTATTTTAAGGAGCTGGAGGAGGAGAGCATCAGAGACAACTTTGTCATCATTTACGAGCTGCTGGACGAGCTCATGGATTTCGGCTATCCACAGACGACAGACAGCAAAATACTGCAGGAGTCAGTGTCACACTCCCCACCCCCTCCCCCGCTCTTTATCTGTGTTTAATATCGTGTGATGTTTTAGCGATCTCAGGAATCTTCTCCTGACCCTGTGGTGACTGCGTCGTTTTGGACATCGCGGCTATTTCTCATCTTATCGTCTGTGTTTTGTTCAGATACATCACACAAGAGGGGCACAAGTTAGACACGGGAGCCCCACGACCTCCCGCCACGGTCACCAACGCTGTGTCCTGGAGGTCAGAGGGCATCAAGTACAGGAAGAACGAGGTTTTCCTGGACGTCATCGAGTCCGTCAACCTTTTGGTAGGCGCCGTTTTTAGAACAGACGCTCGCATTTTTAGACTCCGGTTCTGCTTCTGGAAACAAACACACACATTCATCACGATAAAAAAACAGAGTGGTGTTAAAGAGCATGTGGATATCGTCAGTGATTCTCTTTCAGCTGGATTTCCTTCAGCTATTTTTCTCTCCATTCTATTTTAGTTTAAATGTTTAACCAAACAGAGTTTTCCCTCTGACAAAGAAAAGCATGCTGGGAAGTGTTCCCCCTTCCCAGAGTTCCCCCATCCCAGCATCTAGAGTGCTCCCCGTCCCAGCATGATCCCCCATCCCAAACGTACAGCGCGCTCCCCATCCCATAGTACCTCCCCATTCCCATCATCCAGCACACTACCCCATCCCGTTACTTAAAAAAGAGTGACCCTGATGACATCAGTGCCTTGCTGCTGCCCAGAAAACCACTTTTCACATTTTTTAGGGATTTTATTTAAAGTCCAATTTGATGATTATGAGAAATGTTTAGTTTACTAGCAAAAAACAACAACAAAAAAATTTGAATTGAATTCTATTTCTGAAATCTAAATCCCAGCAGCACAAATGACCTCGAAAACCTTGTTATAAAACCTGAGGTACCAGAATTCCTTCTCAAATTATGATGGTCTTAGTGGTTGATTTTTATTTTTTTTTAATGGAAGTGTTATGGCAGCTTCTGTAGTTCTGTAGGTTTTAACTCATAAGCTGATGAAGGTTTACACACTCCTCAGACAGGTACGTGTTCTCATCTTTACAGGTGAGTGCCAATGGAAATGTCCTCCGCAGTGAGATCGTGGGCTCCATTAAGATGCGAGTGTTTCTCTCAGGCATGCCCGAGCTACGTCTGGGCCTTAATGACAAGGTCCTGTTCGAAAACACTGGACGTGAGTTGGAAAAAAAACAAAACACAGTGTTCTTGTAGTAAGGGATCTTTTCACACTAGATGGTGTGTGTGTGTGTGTGTGTGTGTGTGTGTGTGTGTGTGTGTGTGTGTGTGTGTGTGTGTAAAAGTCGGTAGGTATGTACATCACATATAAGAAATTATGGAAGTAAATATTAATTTAAAGGGCACTTAAGCGAGAAAGTGTGTTGGGTGAAACGCTCATTTTAATATTATGTTGAATGCAATCATACACCTGTTATAATACATTTATAACGATGTCTGGATGTGGATGGATATTTTTGACCTTCCTGTGCCGTCCTCAGGAGGGAAGAGTAAGTCTGTAGAACTGGAGGACGTCAAGTTCCACCAGTGTGTACGGTTGTCACGCTTTGAGAATGACCGCACCATCTCCTTCATCCCACCAGACGGAGAGTTTGAGCTCATGTCGTACCGCCTTAACACACACGTGAGTACCCCTACACACACACACTCGATGATCAACCACTTGATGCTCTTGATGCACCTTATGAGGACTTGTGCACTTTCTAGGTGAAGCCCCTGATCTGGATCGAGTCTGTGATTGAGAAGCATTCCCACAGTAGAATCGAGTACATGATAAAGGTCAGAACTCATTTCTTCTCTTTAATTCCCTTGGTTCTGAGAGCTGATCGTGTTTCCTCTGATGCGCTGAATTAATGGGAATAAATGAACAGGTTAATTTCACTAGACCCGGCCGGCTTCTTTATACCGAGGCTCTGTATTATGAACCAAAGCTACACTACTAACGATCTCCAGATGTATTTTAGTGTCTGAAGGCGGAATGCCGTTTCCAGCCTAAATCCAGATTCCCGGTGTTTCAGGCCAAGTCGCAGTTTAAACGCCGCTCTACAGCCAATAATGTTGAGATCCATATCCCAGTGCCCACAGACGCAGACTCGCCCAAGTTTAAGACTACAGTGGGAAGCGTGAAGTGGGTCCCTGAGAACAGCGAGATCGTCTGGTCTATTAAATCTTTCCCTGTAAGTACATGAAAGCTCTCTCTCTGTCTTCCTCTCTCTGTCTCTCTCAGATTTTCACACTAGTCAATGTATCTGCAAGCAGCTGATGCAGTTCCTACTGTGGGGTAACAAGTTTGTTTTCAGTTCTAACAGAATTTCATTGATCTCTCTGTCTCTCTCTCTCTCTGTCTGTCTGTCTCTCTCTGTCTCTGTCTGTGTCTCTCTCTCTCTCTCTCTCTGTCAGGGAGGTAAGGAATATCTGATGAGAGCACATTTTGGTCTGCCGAGTGTAGAGGCTGAGGATAAAGAAGGAAAGCCACCGATTAGTGTCAAATTTGAGATCCCTTACTTCACCACCTCTGGAATTCAGGTATGTGAGAGTGTGTGTGTGTTTTCTCATAATATTACTAATCCAGATTATTCATCAGAATTTTCTTATGTTTGTTTTTCAAATTTATTGTGATTCTGAGAGGATTCTGTGTAATGAACTATTATTATTATTATTATTACCCAATCACAAATCAGCTAATAATAAACAATTATAATTATTATTACCCAATTCCAAATCAGCTAAAATCTTTTCCAAATCTTGAATCCACCCAATCCTCAATTCCAAATTGGAAAAATTCCAAATCCACCCACTTAATTCGAAATTTCCAAATCCTAAATCTCTAATTCTGTAAATCCCTAATTCTCTAAATCCTAAAACCCAATTCCAAATTTACCCAAATTCAGCTAATCTTAAATCCCACATTTCCCATATCTCAGATCTACCCAATCTCAAAACCGCCCACTTCTAAATCCCAGATTTGCCAAGTCCTCAATCCAAAATTCATTCAAATCCATCCAATCCTATATCCCAACTTCACTTAATCCTAATTCCACCCTGTTGTAAATCTTAGAGCGCATGCTTATGGGTTGAATGGAAGATTCCTGGTGGTTAACACTGCATGTGGATTTACTAGACAATAAATAATATAATTTGTGGAAATCGATCCTTAGGGTGCATAAAGTATTAGAATGGATTGATGCTGAATGGGATCCTCACTCCACTCCGCTCACTTACCTCGAAGGATTGTGTTTCCATTTAGCGACACAAGATGGCACTCTAGCTATTCTTCCACCCTCTGCCCAAGCTCTTATTACTCCATTACTACCTGCTTGAGCTCTGATAACAAATGAAGTCCACAGTCTTGAAGGTTGTTTCAGTTCTTCAAACCCTATAAATAGTATGATGATAAGAACCACAAATACAGAAATATATGAATATTTAAATGAGTGTACGTGAAATACGTGTTCGTTCCGTGTGTCACTTCATATCGTGTAACTACAAGTTCATTATGGGCAGTGAAAGACACTGCAGTGGGGTACCAAGCAAAGTTTTGGTTTAAAGTGATGCTTGATTTGATTAGAAGGCTTTTTCAGAGGAAAAAAATCGATAATCTGACGCGCAGACAGAAAGCATCTCTGAAACTCTGACCTTAGTGGTTTACACTGCCAGCGTCACTAGGTGGCAGAGAAACCCAGCTTGTGTCTTGTAAGATGTTTTTGAACTCTTGGATTGATGTAAATTCACAGACGTGAATCTCATGCAGTAGCTCGCAGGGCAGGTTTGATAAGTCAGTATTCAGGATTATCCTCAGGGGTCACCATTGAAATAAAAATTTGCAGGTTTTTTTTTTTTTTAAACAAAATCCGTTCTATATAACATGCATGTATGTTACTCTATTGCTAATGTTACAGCAGGTATATACAGTCATACCCTTACCCTAAACTCTGACTGAGACTTCTGTTTCCTATGAATTACAACCTTATTTCTGATTGTTACAAACCGCTAACACTGGGGACGCCAAGTAAGCAATCAAACGCTCGAGGCACGGCGTTCCGGTGAAGAAAAATAAAGGCATCCTGTTGCCATCCTGAAGTTAATTATTTTCCTTTAAGATCTCATACATGCAGCCCTCTGCCAACTGTTATTATTAATAATTAAAGAATGACGCATTACTTTTATCTGACAAACAAATACAAAAATGCAGCTTGACAGGTTACCAAGAAACCGTAAAAAAAACAACTTTCCATTCCTCTGGTGGGAAACTTGGACTTGGAGCTTTACAGGTGTTAACACTGGAGACTCCTTACCAAAAAAAAAAAAAAAAAAAAAAATCTGAAAAAACCTCATTGACAGTTGTGTACTCTGTTTCTGTGGAGTCCCTGTGTAACGTATTACTGAAGGATCAATGACACGGATCAGAGCTGCTGTGAAATTAATAAATGAAATTAACACATTCTCACCAATCAGGGTGAAGCATGAAACAGTACTGTTGGGAAACTGTATATAAAGATTTCGAGAAGTACTAGTGTGGCAGGCTTTATAGTGTCATAGTGTGTATTTGGTCCTTCAGGGCCACTGACACCAGCTTGTTTTTTAAACTAAATGTACAACTTGTGTTTTTTTTTGACAATCTGAGGCATTTGCTTGAACTTGAGCCATGTTACAAGACTTATTTAAAGTCCCTTTATGGTTATTTGTGTTGACTTAAAAATTGGCTCTTTTCTTGGCTCCAATATTTCTTGCATTCCCAAGAAGCTGCACAGTTACAAATCAGAGTCTCGGAGTCATCGTTTCAAACCTTTACACCTAATAGTATTTGTGGATTGTATCCTGATAGGATTTATCTAATTGCAGTGAAATTCATCTGTAGGTGATGTGTCATATGTTAATGTTGTAACTACGCAACTCCGAGACCGCAAACCTCTGCAAAGCACAGCAATCTCCAATATGAACCAAATTGTCAAAAATTGTCCTATCTTACAGTGTTAAAGAATCCTTATAAAAATTCCTGAATTCAGAATTTGATCAGGATCATGTCCAAAATCTGTTGGAGGTGTTCTTGTCCAAAGCCCTGCCTCTGGTACAAATTTCATAAAAATCCACATGTAACTTTTTTTTTTTTTTTTTGCAAATAATGAAGTACACAGCACCTCCTTATTGGCCTGCTGTACTATGACAGTTTCATAAAATTATCCTGTGTCACAGTCCTAAAGGGTAATTAAACCCAAACTTAATAAAAGCTCTGCCCTGCGATGGCCTGGCGAGCTGTCCAAGATGTACTCTGCCCTCGCCCAGAGTGGGCTGAGATGGGCGCCAGCCTCCCCGCGACCCTAATTGGATTATGCGGTTCAGAAAATGAATGAATGAATGAATTAATAAAAGCTTGCATACATCATGTATGTCTTTGCACATCAAAACACCCTATTGTTATTACAAGCATTTCATGAAGGAAAAAAAATATAAATCTGCACACAGGGCAATGTGCTGCTAAAAGTCGCACGTGAATCATGTGTTTGTGATTGTAAATATGGAAGTAATTTGCATAAGTAAACGGAGGTACATATCATTCGTTCCTATAAATGAGCTGATGTTTGTCTGACGTCAGCTCGTATTACATGTAGAGGTTTTAATAATTTAATTATATAGTTTCTAAATTTAAAAAATAGCTTATTTTTTTTATTCAGAAGTTCACTAGTTTATATCTGCTTTGTTAGTTTAATATCTGTATACTGTTATTTTTGCCATTAACTTTATATGAACTGACGGATTCATGTCCTGGTGATTTCAAGCACTCACGAGAGTGAAACGGCAGTCTTTTCCAACTGGTTAATGCATGTTATCAAACAGATTTGAGCAGATTGCAACTTTGAAAATGTAAGTAAAAACCACCTGATAATGAAAATAGACATGCATCAGGAGAGTTTTACGCTTTCTGTTCCTTTCACTTTAACGAAAATCCACACATAACTGAGGGTAAACCATAACCTCATCGTCAGAGAGAATAAGAATGTCATTAACTCCTACTCAGAGACTTCTAAAGGATAATTTACACCAAAATTGTTTACAAGGTGTTTTTTGTTGTCTGTCTGACAACCATCTTTTGCTACCAATAGAATTTCATTATACACTGACAGTCAATGAAAACTTCCAGGCAAATGTCTGGCTCAAAATTTAATTCTGGTGATATTTTAGAGAATAAATAATATACATTATGGTAACACCTTCTAATGCCAGTAGTAATGTACAGAAACCAAACACGAATGTTGCAAGCAACAAAGGAAAAACACCAAGAAGATAAGGTCTTGGTAAAGTCCACATTGCTAATAATGCGTACTCCCGCCATGCGCAGCAATCCAAGCTGTCAGCCTTCTACGCATGCTGCGAACAAGGCGATGTATTCTGTCTTGGGGTAAAGCCTGCCACTCCTCCTGCAGTGCCTGGACTCGCTGTTGCCGATTTCCAGGCTGCGGCACTCTGTTCCTCACCCGTCTTCCAAGCTGGTCCCACAAATGTTCAATGGGGTTAAGATCAGCTGCTACCAAGCTGCTAATGGGGTGACGTGAACAGTTAAAGCGGCGTCCAACTTCAGAAAAACTTATCCCAACTTCCACCCTACCAAGAGCACACAAATGGTCATCATGAGATAATCGCGGCATGATTGATGAACAGGATTCTGACTGTGGCCTTTTTATAGCCCTTAACCAGCTCCCAAACATATCCCTTAATTTGGACACAAAAACTTTGAGTCCTTCAAAAATGCTACCTCAACACAATTTGAAAAGATGGTTTGTAAAGACCACCATTCCACTGTTTCCACTTCAGTTAACACACATAAAATATTTAACATTTCGTACCTGGAAGTTTTCGTTGACTGTCAGTATATTTAATGCAGTAATTTACACAGGGAGTGCTTTATATGTGTTTTATGTCATTTTGCATTAAAGTGCGACAGAAGCATTTTGTTTTTGTTAAGATTTATTTTTAGCACTAAAATTTGAATCTTGTTCTTTGGGATGCGTTTGTATGTTTGGGGAGCTTATCTTCATCTCATGTGCTGACAGGTTCAATGGATGCGGTTAATTCTGTGGAATAGGCTGAGTAAAGCTAAACGGGCACAAAAGAACTAAACACAATGAAAAGGCTATATTAGATTTAAATCAACATGTACAGAGTTACTGACACTTACTCATTTCTTTTGGACCTGCTGTTTTGTGGACGGACTGCCACTCCGGTCAGCAGTTTTTGTGTGCCACGAGATGCTGTTGCAGTGGTTGAAAATCACACTTCAGAAACGTATAACTCAGGCTTGTATAACTCAGGCTTAAGGCTAAAAATAAACAAATACAGAAACTGAATGTATCATTGATGGTCTGGTGAAACTCTCTGTGCGGAGACATTTCATGTATATCAGAGCTTTGTAACGGTCAGTGCGTTTTTGTGGGTGTCTGTCATTTTTATTCAAGCATTATCCACTAGAAATAATGATTTATGATCCCGAGATAGCTAGCCAATCAGATCGCGCCATTTCTATGTCGCATATTCTATGTTTTATCTTAAGATGGTTAACCAATAAGATTGTGTCATTCCCATGTAGTGTGTGTCTGTGTGTGTATACAATACATAATATAATATATGATAAACCATTATATTTATTATTTTTTTTAATTATAAATGTTTAAATAATAGGTGGGATTTTTTACAGATAGATGTATTTACGCTTGTGTGAAACCTGGCTGTTTTCATTTTAATCTGATTTAAATGCCTATCGTGTGCATTAACACCAAATTTAATCTCCATCTCTGTAGTGTATAATCTTTATAAATGACGTCTTGTCTCTAATTGCTGCTCAGACCAGCTGTTACGCTGTATATTTTCTCAGCAAATGACTAAAACACAAATGCAGCTGTATTTTGCCTTAGCAGAGGCTTCTGGTAAGTTTAAGAGGCTTCGCACGGGCTCTGTTTACAAACTCTCTGATCCTCTTGTGCATTCGCTCTCGTTTGCTAGATGTGAAATGTCCATGTATATAGTGTTTAGACTGTAGTGATCATACTTGTTGAGTGAAGCCTTGGTTTAAAAATTGCACTGAAGTATAGCTTAAAAGCTCATTGTTTACACCCTTAAAGTGTAGTTTCATGCAACTAAACATTGCTGCTGGGGTTTTAAGGTGTAGTATTGTAATATGTGATTGTAAGTGTACAGCATGTTAATAAGTCACTGATCACTGGGAATGAATTCTGTGTGCGTGTGGCTTAAAGTTTGGCTGAACTCTGGGTGCCCTGCCTTGCTCTATACAGTTCAGCATGATGGTCTTAAAGGAGCCGTACAATCTGCTCCTGGACGCTCCTCCGCTCCTCAGGCCAATAGGATTAGTGCTGATTTTATATGATTTTGAAAGGGAGTGAATGAATTGGGAAGGCAGAGTAGATTTCCTCTCTTTTGTGGATTAAGTTGTATTAAGCATCCCACACGGAACTCAAAGTCGCTAAACCTCTGGTTTAACTCAATTTTCCCCCTCCCTGACGAGTAGGATTATGAGGAAAGAATCAGTCATTTCTCAAATCAAATTAAATAGTTAACTTATGTGAGATTTCCTCCTGCTAATTTCTTTTATTTTTATGTACAC
>JBCNYH010000008.1:6759870-6770727 GCA_039654325.1 Tandanus tandanus | reverse complement strand
CCCCTTACAGCCTGAAAGGTGCCTTTTGTTTTGATCAGATTTTATGCTCAATTTTCTTTTTCAAATAACAAACATTTACAAATAAATGACCAGATCTGTTCGAGCTCTATCAATGTCCTGGCGATACTTTCGTCTGCTCCCTGCAGACTCTGTGACCATGTTGTGGGAAGTTATCAACATCACACAAGTTCATAACACATATTGAGTTCCTGTACCATGGAAATGGTAGATGAAACAGTTAGACATGGTGGATAGATGTAAACATGTATGAATAAGAAGATGGAAATCTGGATACATGAATGGATGGCTGGAAACATGGCTGGAAATCTGAATATTTGTATGGAAACTTGGATGAATGGATGGATGGAAACCTGGATGGATGGATAGAAACCTGGAGGAATGGGTGGTTGGGCAGATGTAACCTTTGATAGAGGGATGGATGGGCAGATGTAACCTTAGATAGTGGGGTGGATGGATGGATAGATGTTACATTACATAGTGGGATGGATGGATGGATGGGCAGATGCTCCATAGTGGGATGGATGGATGAGCAGATGCTACATAGTGGGATGGATGGATGGGCAGATGTAACCTTACGTAGAGCAAAGACCAGAAATCTGGACGGATGGATGGAAATCTGCATATATGAATAGAAACCTGTAGGAATGGGCGGATGGAAGCCTGGAGGAATAGATGGACGGGAAAATGTAACCTTAGAGGGATGGACGGATAGAGGAATGAACAGAAATCTAGAGGGATGGATGAAAACATGGATGGACACAGATGGAGGGATGGAAATCTGAATTGATGAATGGAAACCTGGAGGAAAGGGTGGATGGAAACTTGGAGGAATGGATGGATAGGCAGATGTAACCTTAGATAGAAAAACTTTGATGGATGGGTGGAAATGTTGATGAAAATCTGGATGGATGGAAATCTGGATGTGTGTGTATATATAAATATAAACTTGGGTGAATGGATGGATGGAAGTGTGATGCCACCTCAGGGTCCAACAAGAAAACATTTTCAACAGTTGCACAATGAGCTTCATTTTTTTTTTTTTTTTTAAAAGCAGTTAGTCCTAAGTTAAAGAGAGACATCTTGTCAATCAAATGTCATCTTCCTGTGAAGGCAGTTCTTGGCCATGTTTATTGAGTCAGTGTATTAACTAATGGTTTAAGACAATGAGGAATTCGTATGAAGTGTATGACATGTTTGTTGACACAGCTGAAAAAACATTATGCCCATAGCCTGAAATGTAAGTTAAGAATCCTAAGACAAAACAAGAGAAGACCACCATCATATAAACATAAAGAGGTGCTAAATCATCCCCCTTCCTTCAGGAATTTGGGTAGTCAAGTGCTCATGCATTTTCTCTATTTAGTACTCGATCATTACCACTCCAAAGGGTCAGGCCAGCATTGCTCTAGTGGACCTTCTGAAGCTTCAAACCAAACAAGAATCCCCATCATGTTGTGTATGGATTTGGGTTTGCGCCACAAGCAGTAGATCAGAATTTCTGTGCGAATGTAAGAGCTTGCGATCCTGCCCTGCCAGACGGCTGCCGAGTGAACTTGCTGACTTGCCTTGGGACGAAACCTCAGGGATGCTTTGATAACCTTTCCACTCATATACACACTTACCCATTCTCTCTCTCTGTCTCTCTCCTGTGGTCAGCATGTCTGTCTGCTCTACTGATGTCCTCGTATGGCCTGTGAATGGAGACTCCCTCCTGTTGGTCTGCGCCCCCGTGACACCAGACATGACTTTCTTGTTTTTTGTTGGTTTTTTTTTTGTTTTTTTTTCCCTAATGCTTTAGAGGGATTTTCTTTTCTTCAGCATGGCTGGATTTAGCCCTGTTTCTCTGCAGCCGTGCAAGATCTGTGTTCAAACTTTATGGGTGGCATTTTAGAGAGTCCGTAATAACAGCACCAAGCGGCACCGCTCTCAAATTCGTGATCCCACTTTCGGCAAGTGGCATCGTTTTTTTTGTTGTTTTTTTCCCCTCACACTGAGCAACGATTATGATCAGTCTCGTCTCAAGGACTGTGAGGCCAAAAAAGTGGTTGCTCTCACAATTAGATGTCACCCTTAACAGTTGATCAGTCTGAAAGGCTAGGGCCTGGCCTTGCACGGAAGCCTGTAATTTTCCTGTAGCCTGTTATACACAGTGATGCGTAAGTGTTTTTATTTTTTATTTTTCTAAAGACTTAATTGCTTACCCATTGGTCTGGAATGAACCTGTGGTGTGGGTTCTACCACTGAAACACAGGCATCTTGATTTTTGCATTTTCTTGATTTTGCATTTTTTTGATTATTGACTCGTTTCAGACTGAACTCAAGTCAGCTCCAACCCCAGGGAATAATTATTAAGCCTTTCCTTATTAGTTATATTAAGCACTTGAGGTGGCTTGACCTTGACCGGTGGCCCACCCTGAAGCAGCCCAAGCAGAGCTCTGACTCGGTGGCCGAGCTCTCGAGCATGTGTGGAGATTTACAAGTGCAGGCTTTTGGGAGAAAAAGTGACTAGACTGCATGTCTGTGAAAGTCTGGGAGTTTGTCTCCCGACTGTGAAGCATGCTTGTGGGCCACAAGGTCTACTAGGCCACACCGCGTTAATGAAAGACCAGTGCACACCAGTAAACACATACACACGCTGAGCCAAAGACGTCTTGGGCACCAAAAACACTGTCTACACTTGTCTTGTAAGGTGAAATTTGGTAAAGTGGGAACGGTGCCCTCGATCTTCTGGAGCCGTTTTTGACATTATAGTGCGCGGCTCTGTCTTGGCGCTGTAATGACGCAGCAGTTCGTAAACTCCCTGACATGAACCATGCGCTGCCTAACCACCACTTTGACATGCACTGTGGCCCGAAAGGCCGTGAACACAAAGCCACATTTGGGAGATCTCGAGTCGTGACCGTCTCGTCACCGTGCCAGTGTGCATATGGGCCCGCCTGGGTCGGTCCAAAGGGAGGTTTTGATGAGTTTTAAATAGTGGACGCTGCACCCAGGGTGGCACTGCTGCACCCAACTAAAGTCCACATGCACAGCCTGAAATACGCACAGAAGCGACTCTGCGTTGGTGGGGTTCTCCACCAAATTTGATTGGAAATAGCCCGAGAGGCTGTTTTTAAACTCCTCCTTTAGCCTATATTGATGCATACTCTGAATACACTTCTTGTAAAAAGAATGCTCAGTTGCTATTTCGTCTACACACATGCTATTTTCAACTGTCTGTCCTTCGGGAATACAGTGTTAGAAAAGACCAGATGGCAAGGCTTCGGATTTTACTGTGCTTATACTTTCGGCGAACACCCACTGCACCAGATGACCTCAAAAATATCCGAGCCGCTTCTGACCAGTGTGTTTGTTTGTTTTTTTTCAGCGTATTCTATATTGATTTTCTTTCTTTCTTTTTTTTGTTTTCTATGAGATTGTGCAAAGTTACAATGATGCAACAGCTGACTATCAATGTCACAGAGCATGTCTCAATATCCCTGCAGGGAAGAAAGGTGCCATTTCCTCAATCTCACTTCTTCAAATGCTTCCTGTGTGCCGCTCACACACTTTCCCAGGCTTTGGTGCCAGTATTGTATGTAACACCACCTTCTCAACACTGAAGTTTTCACCATGTAATGTGTTAATAGTTTATTACACCACCGATCGCTTGATTCTGAAGGTGGTCTACAATAGTAGCTTCTGGTTAAAGATTGAAAAACAAATAGACAAGGTGTGCAGCTGTCAACCTGGAGATCGCAACCATCCGTGACGGAGTCCATGGGAGTCCATATTGCCTGTCACTCACAGTAAAAACCAGCCAATCATCAGTGTCTTTGAGGCCATTCGTATAAGGGGTTTAAGCTCTTTCCCTCAGTGTGGGTTAGGACACCCTTTCTTTTACACATGCAGTTCGTACATGACGCCGGTCTCGGAAGGGGGCGCATGCATGCTTACGCCCCTCCGGTGGTCATGTCTGATGGGGAGGCAATACTTGACAGGTGGGAATTGGATGTGACTTAATATTAGGGGAGAAAAGGGTGTGGGGGGGGGATTTAGTAGTATTACTAGTGTATTAATGCTACTAGTTTTATTACTATAATATTACTAGGACTGGTGTGCAATACACAGGGTGATAAAATTCCGGTTTTAAGGTCCCGGATTAATCTAGTATTCTGTTTTTTAAAATATGGTAAGGTGATATAATTAAAACGACCTCTAATAATTGCGCACTATGTTTTCTTGATGCTGGCTGAGGTCGTCGTCTTGTTGTTGTTCTTCTTTGATATTTTATGGCGGTTGGCTATTGAGTGCATTACCGCCACCTACAGGTATGGAGTGTGGATCATAATGACTTATTTACACCCAATCCCGGAGGGGTTCTCGCCTCTGTATATACGTGAAAGCTTTTCACCTTATCTCTTGGTCATGATCTGGATTGAAACTGTAGTTATTCTGTGTGTTTGTTTTAAACAGGTGCGTTATCTGAAGATCATCGAGAAGAGTGGATACCAAGCTCTCCCATGGGTGCGATACATCACCCAGAATGGAGGTATGAACCAAAACTCATGTCAACACATTTATAATATTAGTAAGGATGATGATGTTATCTGTTATAGTAGCACTTATGACAGTATGAGAATTAAAAAAAAAAAAAAGAAGATAATTTTAGCACCAGTTTTTTAAACTACTACCACAAACTAAAAGTAAAGAGTCTGTGGTAAAACAATGCTTACCCCACACACATTAAAAGTTCTCACACGGTCTTTCGGACACTATATCACTGTTTTGCAGAATGTTACAGGTATTGGGCAACTATTAGGCAATTCAGTAAAAGTCAGATGAGAATGAGAGAGAGAGAGAGAGAGAGAGAGAGAGAGAGTTGTGTGTGGAGATGTGATGGTTTCTGTGAAAAGAGGATGTTTGAGGAGAACAAGGCAGCTATACTTGGCTCGCTGCAGAGATGCTGTGCTGAGTCAATAGTAGGATGGAGAAAGCTGGGGTATTCTGTACTTTGTCCAATTTAGAATGTAACGTGATTTAAATTCGATTACTGGAGAGAACATGAGTCTGATATCACATCATGTAAATTAAAAGTCTTGAGCTGTAATCTCGACGCTCTGGTGTTTTAGAATGGTCTGAATCTGCTTTTCAGATCTCGGTGTAATGTCACATTAACATGTTTATGTGGTAACTTTCCAAATACGCGTCACGGTGGTGCAGTGGGTAGCACGTCCGCATCACAGCAAGAAGGTCGTGGGTTCGAGTCCCGGGCTCGGGTGTTTCCGTGTGGAGTTTGCATGTTCTCCCTGTGCTTGTGTGGGTTTTCTCTGGGTACACCTTATTATTATATAATGTATTACTATTAGATCTATAAATATATATATTTATGCATATTATATTTATTTTTGTGGTATTCAGAAGTCCAAACCCAGCGATTGGGCCCAAGAAGGAAAAACACAAGCTTTCTTGTAGCCTTCAAGATTTTCTGTGTCTTTATAGTGAAGTTGAGATATCGTCTGTTTCTCTCACGTCTGCATCTCATATCCTGAATTCACGCCACCATCATCAGGTTATCTCGCCTCTCCAAAGCCGGTTTGATTTTGCATTGTGCTCTTGGTCGGCCGGGTGGAAAGCTCAGCTGCTACAATTAACTTTTTTTTTTCGACCACTCCCCACCCCCAATTTCCTGCCGTTTGGAACCGTTTAATTAAGCCTGCCTCATTTCCTTCTTTCTTTGCAGACTATCAGCTCCGGACTCAG
Organism: Tandanus tandanus; assembly: GCA_039654325.1. Lineage (NCBI taxonomy): Eukaryota > Metazoa > Chordata > Actinopteri > Siluriformes > Plotosidae > Tandanus > Tandanus tandanus. Next base: position 6,764,964 of record JBCNYH010000008.1, on the reverse strand, counting down.
TAGTAGAACTTCACTCATCTCCTGCTGTCTGACCCACGTGGACATGGATCTCTCTCCCTCCCTCGCTGTCTCTCTGTCTCTCTCTCTCTGTCTCTCTCTCTCTGTCTCTCTCTCTCTCTGTCTCTCTCTCTCTGTCTCTCTCTCTGTGTCTCTCTCTCTTTCACTCTCTTTCTCTGTATCTCTCTCTCTGTCAGTATCTCTTTCTCTGTCTGTATCTCTCTCTCTCTCTCTCTCTCTCTCTCTCTCTCTCTCTCTCTCTCTCTCTCTCGCTCTCTCTTTCTCTCTGCAAAATTTGAGGTGACTAAAACCAAAACTCAAAGACCTACGGAGGATGATTTTTCCAACACCCCTGTCCCTCAGCAGCTTTTCAAATCTCGATTTTGACCCCCGTTCCTGATTCATGCGTAAATACGTTCATTTGTTAAGTCGTGTGAAATCATGAGCTAATCTGAGAAGTCTTTTAAACAGTGCAGATGTTTATCTAGCTCAGGCCTGCTGTGTATCCCAGGCCATATTTCTTTCTTTTTTTCTTTTCTCTTTTTTTTTCTTTGTGGACCATCGGTGTCTCTGTGTGTATGTGCAGATGTTCTGAGATATTCTTTCTGTTTTTGGTGAATGGCAGGAAAACCGTTTTCATCCTAATCAGTTTAAAACAATCCTCAGTAGTATTTCAGTGTGTGTGTGTTCAGCAGTGTTTACAGTTCATGTGTAGTATGTATTGTTTCCTAGCAGGGGTGGACAAATCATAAATTAATTTGTTGGCACATCAAACTGGTAAAAGCCCAGGCTCTTTTGTTTCCCTGGAAATGTAATTGCCGGAGCTTAAACATGTGATATGATGTAATAAAGGATGAGCTAGTTAGCTGCATAAGTCGAGTGTGTTAATATGGATTGAGGGATATATAAGATCAGTTTAGATTTTTTGTGTTTGCAGTTTGTGTTACTGAGAGCGAGCGTTAGCGGCTCATTGGCTGATGTTTTAGTTCTGAGTTGCGAGGTTTGGTCTTCGGATTGCAGGTAACAGATCATCGTAGTCTGGATAGTGGGTTTCATTTTCCTCCCCCTCTGGTTATGTTTAAGTGCATGCGCAGACCAGAAGAGTTTCTTCGACTTGGTCTCATCAGTGTTTCCACATAACCACGTCTCGGTTTCTAAAATCGAATGAATCCGCGCTATATTATACAAACCAACAAAAGCGCTAACGTTCTGAAGAGGGAGATCGATCTTCAGCTGATGTGTGTAGCGCTGCAGGAGGTGGGATTCGGGAGTACGTGCTGTAGCTACAGTACTGAGATGTTTCCCAGCAGTAAGTGCAGAGAGGTTTAAATAGATTTACTCGCTATATACATTTCATTTTCTTAGTTTTTTTGTTCGTTCGCAGGTTTTAAAAGCAAGGCCTGTATTAGGCACGGTGTATAAACTACTAAAACATGGTTTAGACTTGACAGAGGTTTAGACTTGAAACATGACTTCTGTGAGTGTATGCACAAACCGACATTGTTCATACACTCATGTGATGTTTGTCATCCTCCAGCACCAAACCAGTCAGAAGTCGCATGGTCATATTTTTAGAGATTGCAGATTAGTTAAAAGAATTGATTTTAAGATTTTGGCATTTGACAATAAATGTAATCAATTCCTGCTCTATATGCACCAAAAACTGGCTTTATTGAGGGAATGTATGAACGGTGGACTTAAAAATATCTCAAAAGTGCCACAGAGTCATCAGTCAACACTGAGTGACACTTAGGGATATTCCCCCACTACTGTCCGGTATCAATATTTAGCCAGGAATCTCTGCTGTCCAATCATTTAAGATGAAAGTGCATCATTATGACAGTTAACCAGTAAAAATGTGTTTTGCAAATCTCTTTAGAAACTAAATTTTCCCGGTCCCTAGCAGTGCCAGGAAAGCCGGCTTCTGATTGGCTTGTTCACCTCTGCTTATTTTATGCCCTTTCAGTTAAACAGAATAATCAGCTATATCTGAAAAATACCTCCCTGTGACCTCAGAGTGGACCTCAGTCAAGCACCAGATGTTTGGCAGATGTTCTGCATTTTCGATTCAGTTAGACCTTCGATTCAAACTTATTTTATATCTTAAAGATCCTAAAGGGTGGTACACAAACACAAAAAACACGACAGGATTTAAATGTAAACCTGAAGTGAAGACCAGAATAAAACAACTGTAGGATCGTATGTACAGAAGAGTATGAGCTGTGACACAACACTAGCTTCACACGGTGCTATACTGCTATTTACAGTTACCTTGGTGTTGCATCAGGAGGATTTCTGAAGACGTACGCAGGCGACCGCTGGAAAGACTGAACGGTGGCCATCTTGTGTACACAGAGTTCAATTTCCAGTCAGGAACAATGAGCAGCTCAGACATGAACCACTTCTGCTTGTATTGGATGCCCAGCTTAGTGATTTGTCCACCTCTGAAAGCACATTGCAGGTTTTTTATTTAAAATTTTTTTCTTGAAAGAATATACAGACAGTATTTTGGTTTAGGAGTAAATTTAAAGGCCTACGTTTAGCACTGAGAGATAGGGTTACGCCAGAGCAGTCACAGGTCAATCATTTCCCTCTTCACTGGTATTCTTTTAATTGTATTTTTAGAATGTCCCATTGATTCTTTTCATCTCCTGTCCATCTGTTACAACTTGGCAGCGTACGTTATGTGTATATGTGTTTCTCCGTTCTGCTGCGTACACTCTATCTGACCTGGTTCAATAAACTAGAAATCCCTTTCCAGATCATGCATGACCTGTCTAGTTGGCGATGGAGCGAGCCGCGTACAGGCGTCCTCCTAAATCTTTCATCTTCCTTCTCAGTAAATGAAAATAAAGTTCCTCTTTTCTCAACACTTCCTTTGTACTTTTGTTTTTTATTATTGTTATTATTATTACAACCTCCTGTAATACGTGCTATGATGGTTCCAATTATTGGCGGAGGGCGACACTGTGGTGTAGTGGTTAGCACGTTCCACTCACAGAAACAAGGTCCTGGGTTTGAGTCCAGGGCTTGGCGAGGACGTTTCTGTGTGGAGTTTGCATGTTCTCCCCATGCTTGTGTGGGTTTCCTCCAGGTACTCTGGTTTTCTCCCACACTCCAAAGACATGCACATTAGGCTAATTGAATGTTCCAAATTGTTCCTAGGTGTGTGTGTGTGCGTGTTGGCCCTGTGATGGTCTGGTAAGCTGTTAAGGGTGTACCCTGCCTCCACCCAGTGTCGGCTGAAATGGGCACCAGCGTCCCCACGACCCTAGTAGACTTAGGCGGTTCGGCAAATGAGTGATGTGTGAGGGAATTATGGGTGGAGCCTATTCCAGCACTTGAAAAATCATAAAGAGAAGCATAACTATTACGATTTTTCACATTTTCTGTGATATCTTGTGATCACTCCAGGAATGCAAAGACATTAAAGGTTCAACACCCTGCTACACTTTTGCCAAAGTAAAAATGCATAAATAAATAAATAACCGTACAGGTCAAAATCCTAGATTAAAGCAAAGATTGACGAAGCCTGTACATTTCAGATGTGTGATTATATCCAAGACTAGGAATGTCCAAGCTGGCCTATGATGTCACTTCCTGTTTAATAGTGAACAGCATGTGAATCAGACGCCCTCGTCCACTCAGCTCCAGCACATCCTGAATCTGAACGGCATGATTGTTCACACGCGGCTGGACATTTGCTTTGTGGTGATGTCACTGCGCTCTTTGATGTGAGGTCATCGAGGCAGGTTCTCAAGCTTTTTATGTGTGTGAGACAATCGCTGCTCTGAGCTTTTGATGTTATTGTGTTTTCTCTTCTTTGTCTTATGGTTAAGTTCAAGACGTGTCTGAAATCAGAAACGTGTACTAATAATAACTGTAACTAGAGGGCGCTCATAAAGCGCAAGCTGCCTCGGCCATGCAGCAGGATAATGTGACCCTGTATGCGTGCTGGATTTTAATAGAGGTTTTTAATTTATGTTCTATTGTACATGAACGTCAACAAATTAGCACATATTCACTTAGTATTTTTTGGGGTTTGATCTTTTAATGTCACTCAAGGTCAAAGGTTATTGTCTCATTTGAAAGTCCATATATGGTTTCCGATTTTGTTCCATAATAATTGCATGTCTTATGACTTTATACACACTGTCGTAAAACTTTGTGACCTTGCCCTGGTCTTCACCTTTGACCTTGACATTACAAAATCAAATCATAGCTATGACTCAGGTACAGGAGTGTCCCCACCAAGTTTGATGAAAATCTGTGCATGGATGTAGTCAGGAATTTGTTTATGAGCAAACTAACAAACAAACAGACAGATAAATGGACAAACAACTAAATGCCAGGGATTAACAAAAAGTTTCGATGATGATGATGATGATGATGATGATTAGAGAGCCACTCACAGGGTGCGAGGTACAAACGAATTATTATAACTTGGCATGATTATAATGAAATGTCTCCCTCTAGTGGCCGTCAGATGAACATTTTTGCGCCAGTTATAAACGGCATATTTCGGACATTTTTTGCACCGTGACCACATGCATGGATCACCTCCAAAATGTAATGGTTTGTTATTTGTACCACACCCAACTGTAGAAAAAAAAACATCTAGAAAGTTATCTTTCACACCAACATACAAACAAACGAACACAGGTAAAAACATTACCTAATGGTGGAAGAAGTAATAGTAGTAGTAGTATCAGTAATATCTTATATTTACATTCTTTGCTTTTTTCTTGATGGCCGTCCTTTCTACTCGTGTTGTGTCATTAACTGTTATGACTGAGATAGTCATCCAGACAGTCATCTTCTGTCTTGTTTCACGCCTATGGTTTGTTGTCAATTATGTACATCTCTGACTGACTGCTTCTTCAGTCAGTTCATCTTCCTGTGCTGAGATGTCACTCATTCTTGTGTGGGAGTCTTCAGTTCCATGGTATGTTAATAAAATAAGCCTTTTTTTAAACTAATATAAAACTGACACTTGGTCAGTGTACGTATAATTCATTCATCTTCCGGGGTCGGGTCGCGGGGGCAGCAGCCTAAGCAGTGATGTCCAGACGTCCCTCTCCCCAGCCACTTCCTCCA
>JBCNYH010000008.1:6726439-6739804 GCA_039654325.1 Tandanus tandanus | reverse complement strand
ACCAGATATATATATATATATATATATATATATATATATATATATATAGATTTGGTTTAGTTAAATCCATTCCATCCTTTGAGCCATTTGGTGAATGGATTTTTTCCCCTTTGTCTTTGGTAGACAAAGCAGGTATGGACTTGGGTTCGACACTAGCCAGTTGGGGCTTAGGGTTGTAAATTGGAGCTGATAAAAAAAATTGACGTCTGACCCAAAATAGGCCTCATTTACAATTTATGGTTTAGTATTTATTGTTTAAAATAACTTTCATTGTTGCAATGCTGCAGCGCTCTAGCCGACATTGTGAATGGGAAATCGAAGAAAACACACAAAACTTATGGTCGTGGATTTATTTGGATTTCCAGAAGTGAGTCAGTGTTTTGGACTGTTGTTACTGTACCCATGCGGTCACTCAGCCTTTGGTGGTGCTCGAGGGAATTTCAAAGGTACCATGTGGACATATTTTTTCCTAAATCAAAGTAAATTAACCACAGTCAACCTACTAATTTTACATACAGTACATGTGCTGGCCAACCTGCTCTCTTACTGACATCAGCCAACCAATCAGCAGGATTAGTGTGTTACAGAGAAAGACAAGTGCACTTGAATTATGACCAATGTCCGATTCTGAATGCAGAACAAAGGTAATGTTTTTGCCAGTTCACTGTGGGAAACAAGCCGGCTGAAGAGAAAAAAAAAACACGCTCTTCCGAAATAAGGTTTGACCTATTCCTCCTCTTTACAATGGGTTCTGAGTTCAACAACAAGAGTTTCACTCCTCCTTACAGAGATCCCTTTCATTCCTTACTTTTTCTTCTTGCAGTCCCAGAGTGCCCTGTATAAGACTAATGAACCTACCAATGTTGGACACCATCAACTTAAACAGAACCAAGACACCTCTTAATGTACCTCCCGTGTTTGTGCCTCATATTCGGCACAAAGAACTGACATTTTGTAGTTCAATTTTGTACTTGGAGATACTTTTTGGTAACATCTTTAGTGTTTAATCACTTTATTTTCAAGGAGATGTAAAATAATAATAAGAAGGAAAAGACAGTATATAATGATTTAATGATTTGAAGAACCACATGACAAGAAACTACTGAAAGAATTTTTAAAAATTCTTCCTAAGCAGCTAACACCAGCGGTTACCTTTTAATGTGTAAATACTGTAATAATGGTTAGTTTATGGCTATAAATAAGACAAATTGAAGTGGTTGTGTTTTGCTCCACACTGGTGCTTCATGCTACCGCAAGAACATGACTAACATCATGAAGTTCAACTGGAAAACAAACTAGTACGTCTCTGTTCTTTAAACATTCTGTTTTTTATTGTCAGCTTTGCTTCCAACAGGATGGACCTTAAGACTCTTTCCTTTCTCAATGAGCTGCCTTACATTTACATTTTACATTGATGGCATTTGGTAGACGCCCTTATCCAGAGCAACTTACATTTGCTATTTTCATACAACTGGGCAGTTGAGGGTTAATGGCCTTGCTCAAGGGCCCAACAGTGGCTGCTTGGTGGTACCGGGGCTTGAACCCCTGACCTTCAAATCAGTAACCCAGAACCCTAATCACTGAGCCACCACCACGCTCATTCAGCACCATCATTTAGTACAGAGATCACCACCCCTGTTCCTGGAGACCTACCTCCATGCGGGTTTTATCGTCAACCAACATCTATCACACCACTTTCAGCTGATGAAGAACTTCTTAATTCATTTGATCAGATGGTGGGCATGATTATAGTTGGAGCCAAAGTTTTCAGGGAGGTAGATCTCTACAGTGGTTACAGGGTTGGTAACCACTAATTTAGCCCAATAATATATGTTATTAGATAAATTGCAATAAAAGACCTGCCGCAGATGCTACCATGGGTCATGTGTATTATAATCTGAGTCCATGAACTACATGGGGTGGCATGGTGGCACAGTGGTTAGCCCATTCGCCTCACAGCAAGAAGACCCTGGGTTCGAGTCCTGGGCTCAGGTGTTTCTGTGTGGAGTTTGCATGTTCTCTTGTGAGGGTCTCCTCCGGGTATCCTCCCACAGTCCAAAGACATGCATATCAGGCTGTTCCAAATTGCTCCTAGTTGTGAATGTGAGTGTGAATTGTTCTGTGTGTGTTGCCTTATGATGGTCTGGCGAGATGTTCAAGGTGCACCATGCCTTCCGCCAGTGTCGGCTGAGATAGGCTTCAGCCTCCCCGCGACCCTAACAGTAGGATTATTTGGGTTAGACTTTAATATGAGCTGATGTAGATCACTGTCCCAAACTGGGTGGATTCTAACACTGAAGCAACTTCACACCTGACTTATAATAAATACATCTCCACAGTCTAACAGATCTTTGGTGTAAATATTGGGTGTCAGATGACAGGCCCCCTTGCACAGCAAACTGCATTGTTTGCCATCTGTCAAGCAAATAAAACGTCCATTTCCCGTTTGACATGAAAAGAGCTTTAAATGCCACGTTTGAAGAGCTTTGCTAATGTTTTCACATGATATTCATGACTGCATACCGTGACATTGGTGACTTGATTAGGCCTATCTTGTTCTACCTTGAACACATTAGTTAAACTTGCCCCTGAACACCTTTTGTGCGTGATTATATATGCATCGCTTGACTGCTGGTCAATGGATATAAAGCAAACAGACCACTGTCTACAAAAATACAACCTATAATAACTCTAGTCTTCCTTCTCACTGTTGTATGATTGTACCCCTGTCTTGGGTTGTCTGTCTGTCTAGTCCCTCGCTCCATCTATTTCCTTTATAAACCCTCCCCCTTGAATCACTCCACCACAAGACAGCAGAGTTAACTGTCTGAACGACATGTGTACTACTGCCATAATTGGAACTCTGCATTTCACTCGCAACCACTCACCATCACGGCCATGTGCCGCTTGTGTGCCACAAACCCCCGAAGCCCAGCAAAAAATAACCCCACCAGCCACAGGCTTCTCATTTGATGGGGTTTTGGCAAGAGTAGGGGCATTGCTCATGACACCCCTCCTTCTCTCATTCACTCGGTGCTGTTATGATAGCACACAAAGAAACTAGTAATCTATAGATGATTTGCACGGAACAGAGGTAATTATGCTGGAGAGGTCGGTCAGAGCAACGGCGAGGGGTAACAGATATTTCTCTGGTCAGGGAAAATTCAAGGGTGAAGCGAAAATAGGAAAATCATAAGCCACATCAGGAGGATCTCTTCAAATAGATACCACAAAAAAGGCTATTTATAACGAGGCACCTCCATCCTGGGGTCGACTCGTTTTAAAAAAGGGTCTTATTTAAGAGGGAAGGATATAGTATATAAAAATTACTCAGCGTGGCAGTCATCTTGAAAGATTTTCCTCAGTTCCGAGTGTCAAAGGAGGACATACTGTATTTCGGATGAATTTCCAAGTGTAAGCCCTACTATAGAAAGTTTCCGACTTTTACGTCTCAAGTTTAGCTCACACCAATACTCACTTTCCCAATATGTTGCTGATAAGTACTCCACTTGATGAGAACTATTAAACAGCAGATCCTTACCACCACATTACAGATACCTCACACTGACAAGGACTTGATAGCATTCTGTGAAATTAAAACGGGCCCAATACAGCTCCCTGAGTGACTGCCTGAATACTTGCTGGACCATATTAGTAGACTTTAGTACTTAAGATGTGTCCAGTACCATTTAGTGTCAACTGACCTGACCTTTCCACACACAGTGAGCTCAATTGATAATTGATAAACCCCTACAAATATAGTTTCTTTTCATATCCGCTCACAGGCTTCTTCTTGGTGACATGATTAGCACTGTTGCCTTACAGCAAGAAGTTCTAGGTCCGAACCCAGGGCTGACTGGGGCCATTCTGTGAGGAGTCTGCATGTTCTCCACAAGCTTGCATGGGTTTCCTCCGGGTGCTCCTATTTCCTATTTCATCCCACAGTCTGAAGATATGCACGCTAGGTCCATACATGTGAATGTGAGACTGAATGGTTGTTTGTAAAGCCTCAGTCTAACATAGCAGGAATTACTTCAGGATAGATGACAGTAGATGGTTTTTTACTTTCCGGGGGTCAACCGGCATTATCCCATAAGTGCTCTGTGCACTTCTGTTGGACTACGTGAAAGCCAGAGTGCTACCTTAAGAACCAGGAGGGTGTGGCTTCCATTCATGGAAAGTTTGGTTGTGTTGAAAATTGCAGTGGGTCAAACGCTGGATCAGTTAACCTGGTGCAACTGTAAAGGCATCCTTGAGGCATATATGGTTTACCGGATATTTACGTAGATTTCCATGAAGGCAAAGTGCACATTTGTTCTGCCCATTTTTTTTCTACAAAATGTGCCAAAAAGATCACAGAATGGGCACGGAAATCCCAGCCAGGTAATCTGTTCAGAGTGTACCTCCCTCTCATCTCAAAGCTTGGCTCAGCTGCAGCTTTCCCCGTGACCCTGATAGATAGGACAGTGGCCAAGACAGTGGTTGGATGGATGGTTCCTTTTCTGATAAAGAAATGCAGTTCATATCCCCAGAATTTGGTTTCAGGCTTAAAAAAACACACAGAGAACTTCTTAGGTTTTTGCAAAGCGTGTAAGGTAGTACAAACAGTCCAAACAGGAAATAAACCTGCTAGATAACCCTGTACAATTTTCCAGCAATAGATTTACACACACCATAGGTTTCTAAATAAGGGTAAACATTTCCTTTTAGTTCATGCTTTCTGCTCTGTTCCACTAACTACATGGAGTTTTGATGCATCAGTAACAAAACAGGTCCTTTTTATCTGTCTAAGGGTGTGTTCGGAGTTGGGGAAGAAACTTTTTTTCTTTCCCAAACTTTTTTTTTGAATAACTGATTTCAAGTGGGGTGGCACAGTGGCATAGTGGTTAGCATGTCTGCCTCACAGCAAGAAGGTCCTGGGTTTGAGTCCCGGGTGGGCGAGGGTGTTTCTGTGTGGAGTTTCCATGTTCTCGTGGTGCTTGCATGGGTTCTCTCCAGTTACTCTGGTTTCCTCCCATAGTTCAAATCCATCCATATTAGGCTAACTGGCTGTGCCCCTAGGTGAAAGTGTGAATGGATGTGTGTGTTGGCCCTGCTGCCCAGGGTGTATCCTGCCTTCACCCAGAGTCGACTGAGACAGGCTCCAGTGCCCATAATTTATTTATTTATTTGTTTTACATTAATGGTATTTGGCAGATACCTGTATCCAAAGCGACTTAAATTTTTTCTCATTTTTACAGCCAAGTTGAAGGTTAAGGGCCTTGCGCAAGGAGGGGCTCGACAGTGGCAGCTTGGAGGTACTTGATCCTTGACCTTCTGATCAATAACCCAGAGCTTTAACCAATGAGCCACCATTGCTGTTAGTATTAGCTTAGTAATGGTACAGGAATGGTTAGAGGATTGCGCATTGGGTGAAAGGCCAATGTTTGCTGACACTCCCCGACACTGGTACCAGTTAGTGCCTTTATTTAAATTAAAAGCCAATATTGATCCATTATTAGTCAGCAGGCACTGAGCCAGCCACACTCCCTCTCTTCCTTTTACACCTTCATTTCCTGCTGTGTCACAATAGGTCACGTACTCAGGTAAAAGATTTCAGGAATTCTTTGATGCTCATGACATTTTGCACTAAAGCAAGTAAGTCTTGCAGTGTCCAGCTCAGTGGAAACCGACCTGATATTCTGAGAAATCAGCACATGCTTGAACAAACAGTGGGAATGTAGCGGTTGGCTCAGTTTCATATGAATTATGTACAAAGTGAAGATAAGAATCACCATGTAACCCTGCACCCATCCCTAACATAAAACTTTAAGTAAACTTGAGTCATGAAGAGGAACAAATCTGTGTGTGAGTGACCACGTCGCGTGTAGCAACTGATTCTTTTATTAACCAACTACGGACCAATTAGAATGCTTGTGCCTTGATTGACCGACATACCAACAGGCCAGTTTTAACTTTTTAATTACATACAGGACAAGTTGCACTGAAGGCTTCAAAAAGGTCCGTCGCTATAAAACCCTTTGTCTAGGATGTAAAAAACACAACGACTACCAAAGGTTCATTCCGAACCTGCACTCGCAGGACTAATACAACCATGATAAGGGTTTCATCTGACCACTGTAAATAGCCTCTAGACCTGCAGCACAATCCTATTAATTTCCTTGAATTCGGCAGGTTGTGATAGACAACGCTACCTGAAGATCACAAAGCGGGTGTCATCAGGACGTCCCCCAGGCCAGTGCTTCCGCTTTGATCCTGTAAATCAGATGATATCAGTGGCTTCACTTCACAGCCTTTTAGACCCCCTCCAGCAGTGACACAATTAAAGCCAGCACAGATTGCTCTGATCATTATCTCTCATCAAGGCCTTTAAGGCTGAAAAGGCCACAAAGAGCCCCTCCGGCTGACTGACTGGCTACAGCCAAGAAGATCCCGTTCCTAATGTGACACCTAAATCCCAGGGTTCCCTCAGTGGATAATGAGTCAAAGGCACCTGCCACAGTCATCTGTGAAAGCATTTCTGGAAACGGAGTCCAGAGTAAAATATGGATAAATAGAAAGAGAGAGAGAGAGAGAGAGAGAGAGAGAGAGAGAGAGAGAGAGAAAGAGAGAGGGATGGTGAGCGAGCAAGGTCTTAGTTATTTCCCCAGATGTGAAAATTTATCCCGGCCAAACCAGACTCACTCTCACTCTCGACCTTCGTGGTCAGAACATTTAGCTCATGTGGCTCCTATTAAATTTATTTATCTCAGCGCCCCAGTCCAGGAGGAGCTCAAGATTATATACAGAGGTTTTATGAAGTCACCCTTACATTTGGGCTCCAACACATCTTTATATTTTAGGGATTTTTTTATTTTTTTTTTTGGATTTAGAAATGGAGTACACATTGAAATTAGTCTGGACTCAAAAGCAGTAACGTGAACCTGTTTATACAGATTGAATCCTGTTGGGAAATCCGTCAAATTAATAGTGGTATTCCCAAACATGTAGGGCAAAGTTCAGGAGAGCTCAGCTGGCACAGCTCAAGTTAAAATTCTGTGGCAGAATTTTGTGTCACATCTTTACATTTAGGGCGGTACGGTGGCGTAGTGGTTAGTATGCCCACCTCACAGTTAGGAGGTCCTGGGTTCGAGTCTTGGGGCTTGGCTCTTCCTGTACTTGCGTGGGTTTGAATGAATGAATAAATGAATGAATATCATTTCATTTACATTTGGTTAGCGTTGAAGGTAAGCAAGAAAGTTCTGGGTTCAAACCATTCAACCTATATGGATTTCCCAAGGGTACAAAGGAGGTGGCATGCGATTCAAGTCAACTGGATACTCTAAACTGTCCATGGAAGTGAATGTGAACGGTTGTCTGTCTCTCTGTTTTAGCCCTGCAATCGGCTGGTGTACTGTTTATATGATTAGCTCATACAGCATTTGGCAGATGTCCTTATCCAGTGCAACTTACATTTATCTCATTTATACAACTGGTTAAGGGCCTTGCCCAAGGGCCTAGCAGTGCAGGGATTTGAACTCATGATCTTCTGATCGGAAGTTACCCATTGAGCTTCCACCAAACTGCGTTCATACCAAAATATCTTAGTATCTCTCCTCTCTTTGGATGATGTACGCCACATCATCACTCAACGACACTCAACGACAGCTGAGATTGGCTCCAGATCATCCATGGATATGCATTTGGGATTTGGACCTTACTATTGAAATAGGATTGGATACCAAAGATGAAAGGCATTTGGTATGGATGTGTATTTGAGGCTGGATCGTGATTGCACACAGGATGTCAATTTTTTTTTTTTTTTACTTTAGTGCTGATTAAAGAGCTCGAGAGGGTCTTTGTTTTCAGCTTCAGTTAAAGACAGCAAGGGAAACCAAGCCAACATGTACTTGAGGTATTGTTCAGGATCTCACCAATACTATCAAATAGGAAGTTCAGCTGGCCCATATTTGTCCTCGTAGACAAGCAGCAAGGTTGCAGATATAATACTGCCAGCTCCAGGAAGTCAGGAGAGGAAGCATGACAGTGGAGTGGAGACTGAAGATAAGTCAGAATGGAAACAATGATACTTGAAGCCTTGCTGCAGACCGCATAGACATCTAGCAAAGGTAGGGTACAACTTGAACATATTGCCAGTCCATTGCAAGGCCAACACACACACACAACCATTCACACTTACATTCACACATAGGGGCAGTTTGGAATAGCCAATTAAACAAATATGCATGTCTTTTGATTGTAGGAGGAAACCGGAGTGCCTGGAGAAAACCCATGCAAGCACGGGTAGAACATGCAAACTCTACACAGAAACGCCCCGGACTTGAACCCAGAACCTTCTTTCATAACATTCTTCTTTTCATAACATACAGTGAAAGGATATCTGAAGGAAGGGATGCTAATGTTCTCAGGGTAAAGTGCACTAGAACGGACAGAAATGCTGTTTTCTACAGGATCTAAAGGTTTGAGGTTAATAAAAAGGATGCTTTATCTGTCCAAAATGACTTTTAGTTTTACTTTTGCTTTGTAAATGTATTAACGTAATACCAGTGGAACACAAATGGCACCCAATCACTCGGAAAAATCATTCGGCTAATTTTCTTTGGCACCTTTAGTAGTTTTCCTGTTCAAGATTAAGCTTTGAGTCTAAACATACCGTAATATCTTTGTATCAGCACTACAGCAAGTGTACTTAAAGCCGCTTTGGGGGAAAAAACAACCCATCCTGTGCTCAGCCCGTCCCCCTTTTCTGTCAGTCTCAGCAATTTTCCCTAGAGAACATTTCCTTCGGACACTTTTTAAAACACGTCTTGTTTTCCAGGGCCGCAGGAACGTCTCTCGTCGTCTTATAATACGGAAAAATAATAACAACTGCAACATTCCTGTGAGGGCTGTAATTTTCTTCCGGCTGGCAAAAGTTGTGCATTATGGTCTGGGTCAGAGAACACATCACAACCCATCATCAGGCCAGGATCGGGCCCACATTGTCCCCATGCGGTCGGCCACATCACAGGCCACGGTCATGACCAGTGGAAAGGCCCTGGTTCTTCGCACAAATGTAGCCAATCAGCAGCTAAATTCCTGCCTTTTCTGTACATTTGCCCCCTAACCACCATTTCTTTCTAAATAAGGCGCGTATTTCTTTTAAATTACAGCATGCTGAACCCACTCCTCCCTACAATTAACGTGATTTTTTGACGTTGACGGACGTCCTAAACAATACAAACCGAAACCCAGTGCAAGAACGATGGAACTGGAGTAAGGGGAGGAAACGAGAATCTCTACAAAGTGGTCTGTTATCAACCAGAGAAAGTGTGCAGTAACTAGGTTAGGTTTCACCAGTTCAACCAAGATTTGGGAACAAAGAAAAGCCACAAACCAGAAACAAAGGCTGTTCAAAAAAGAGTGGTACGTGGCATTGCACAACAGCCTTGTATAAACTGCATCGCTTGATGTGGCCCACAAACTGGTGTGTTAATAGATCTAACGTCACAGAGTGAGGCTTTTGACTTTAAAGCCTAAAATGCTTATGTTAAAGCTTGAGGTAGAATCCTGCATGTACCCTTCTCAACGACTCCTAAAAACCTGCAACCTCAGCAAGATTTGAGCCCAAACGATATACCTACAGTGGTTAGATGATATAATTTGGGGGTTACATTCCATCTCCAGCCTATATTTTACATTTTATATCTTTTGTTAAACAAGGAAGCAGCGCTCCAGTACAAACTCTCCATTTACGGGGCTATGGACTATTTTTGTTCGCTTGTAAAAGAAAACCAGGACAAATTACAATATCCAAAGCATTTACAAGAAAAAAGGAAGGATGAGATCAGACTGAAAGAGATTATGCGGGATGATGAAGGCATAAGAACATATTTATACAGATGAGAATCCTTTTAAGAGCAGGTTGCAGCACAGGGATAAGGACGGCTTAGATGAATCATCAGATGCAGTGGTTGCTATAGAGTGCATACCTGTGATAACCCACACTCACCCGCTTCATTCCTCCGTCTGCATGTTCTATTGGTTGCTAAATATTGCCCAAGCCTGGGAGAGGAAATCAAGAATTCTTTCACATTCTCTAAAATCTTCCCTCACTTTAGTCTCATTTTAGTTTCTTTACTCGCAGAAGCAGGTTGGAAGTTAGTCTTTTGCAACAGCATCGCAGGATCTCAGAACAGCACAAACATTTTTACAAACAAACAAACATTTTATTCAAACTTTGAACGAGACTCCCAAAATGCCTTCATATAGTGCACATGAATATTGTGACGGAGAAGGCAGTGTGATCAGCTTCATGGTTTAAAAAAAGAAAAGGAAAAAAACACAAAAATCTCAGTCTAGTATGCTTCTCCTGTTTCCATGTAGTATATACTAGAACTCGTAACTTCTGTGTCTTCATAGATACCTTTATAAAGTTATTTGTTAGCTCTAGAGCAGCAGTAAGTTACTCTACACTGCTCACACTGCTGGAAGTCTGACATACACACATGTGCATGGAGCTCATCTTCCACTGTAACAGTAAACTACAAAAATGTCTTGTTTTAGTTTGTTTTTTATGTTCCCGTGTAGTATATACTAAAACAATTATTCGCCTGAGGCTCAGTGAGTGTCCCTGAACAGTCCCCTCGATGTTCCTTCTTGAATAATTAAAATAATCTTGAAAAAAACAACAAGTCACATGTTCAACAGGTTACAAGTTACATCATCAAAAATTGCATGAAACCAGACAGTGGGATTATACATCATCACCCGTCAATAACTGCATACTATAAAGACAAACAATAATGTCTGTTGAAAGAATGATCAGTTTGAGCAGATTGTGAATAAAAGTTCTGGGATAAACATAATCCAGTCTTTATGATAATACCAGCAGTTAAAGGGGAATTAAACCCAAACTTAATAAAAGTTTGAATACATTGTAGACGTCTCTGCACATAAAAATGTGCTATTGTTATTATAATCTCCTTTGCGAAGTAATAAATCTGCACACGGGGGAAGACACTGTACTGTGAACAGTCACACATGATTCACGTGTATGCGACAGTAAATAGGAAGTAATTTGCATATGAATTAATGGTGAGACCTATGTACCATTCATTCCCATAAATGAGCCGATGTTTGTCTGATGTACGTGAACGTCAGCTTGTATTACGTGTAGATGTGCCCAGTTCACTAGTTTATATCTGATTTGTTAGTTTAATATCTGTATACTGTTATTTTTGCCCTTGTCTTGCCTTATATGAACTGATGAATCCATGTTCTAATCTCACGATTTTTGTTCTGAAACAAACTACACACGGCAGCATTTTCAAAAAGACTAATGCAAACTATCAAACACGTTTTAGCTGATTGCAACTTGTAAAAAAGTAATTAAAAATGTTTTATTTACAAAAAATGTAAATAAAAATCACCTGATGATGAAACTATTCATAGGCTCATATGTAACAGGCGAGTTTGGAAGGCTTGCTCTGCATTTTACTTTAAGGATGGAAAGATTCACCAAGTTGCATCAGTGCACCAGTTCAAAATAATGTGTGTGTTCTGATTGAAAAAGCGTGTATTGGATAAAATGTGGGTTGGAAATCAGGATGCATCATTTCTAACATCTTTACTTGAGTAAAATACAATTTATTACTATAGAATCATTAGTAGAAGCAGTATGCTTTTAATATTTAGAAATGTGACCAATAATTTAAAATTTAGATCTCATCATAATTTATCGACTCGATAAAAAACAATTCTTGCCAAGATGGAGCCATGGTGTTTATACAATTTGAGGATAAATGTCCTAAAAAAGCCTGCAACCTCACCAAGATTTTAAACCAAACAAGTGGTTAGATGATATAATTTGGAGGTTACATTCCATCTCTAGCCTTTACATCGTTCCTTAAACAAAGAAGCGGTGCTCCAGGACTAACAAAGTGTTGCCGACTACTTTTGTTAGCTTGTAAAAGTAAATCTGAACAAATTACAATATCCAAAGTACTACAAGCAAAAATAAGGATGAAATCCTTCTGAAAGTGATTACGCAGAATGATGAAGGCATAAACACGTGTATACAGAATCCTTTTAAAAGCAGGTTGCTGCGCATGGATAAGGATTCTTCCACAAGTGCACAGCAGGAGCTCAGAACAGCACAATAGCCTTGTTGCTCAAGAGATTCTGTAGATACCAAATCATTCTATCTTTACTGTTGTCACAAAGCAGGACATTATTATTCAGAATATTTTAGTAGGCAGTAGCATTACAACATCTCTTCGCTGGAACCCGAACCTGTTCCAGCATGGCAATACCCAAGTACACAAAGCAAACTCTGCAAAGACATGGTTTGCCAAGATTGGAGTGGATGAACTAAGGTTTCCTGCACAGAGCATTGACCTCAACCCAACAGACCACCTTTAGAATGAACTTGAACACTGACTGGCACTCCTCGTCTAGCCTCAGTAATTCTCTTGTGGTTAAATAAGCATAAATCCTCACTGACGAGCTCCAAAATCTAGGTTGCAGCATACGGATCACGAGGGCTTACATGAATTATCAACTGCAGTGTTTGCTATAGAGTGCATATCTGTAATAAACCACAGTCACCCCGTGTTCCTTCTTGTCCATTGTGAATTGGTTGCTATGCTGTATATTGCTGTAGCCTGGGAAAGCAGATCAAGAGTCAATCACGCACTCATTTGCCGAACTGCTTGATCCAACTAGGGTCGCGGGAAGGCTGGTGCCTATCTCATCCGGGATACACCCAGAACAACTTGCCAGAGCATCTCAGGGCAACATACACAACCATTCACACCACCATTCACACCTTGGGTCAATTTGGAATAGCCAACTTACCTAATGTGCATGTCTTTGGAATGGGGAAGAAACCGGAATACCCGGAAGAAACCCACACAATCACTGGGAGAACATGCAAACTTGTGCGGTCCATCAGGTCCTATCCTGGTGCGTAAAAGCGTCTGACATCCTATAAAGAGTGGGTCATTTATACGCTAGCATGCAGCTCTTCCAGGAAGGCTGCTCTCGTGTGTCCTCGCTGATTTCTCCTTGATCATTGCTCCTTGAGGCACAAATAAGAAAACTGGGATGTCCGGCAGAAGAATTTCCAGTTCAAGCAAGGATCGAGGAGGGAGGAAACAACAAATAAGGGTATCGAGAAACGCTGTCTGTCGAAAAATAATGGAAGAACAATCTTTTTCCTGTGAGAACTTTTCAAAGTACCCTGGTATTTTTTATTGCCCATGTACAGTTCTGGTAAACTGTAGCGTTGGGATGCTGTCGCTCCCTTACTCTACATGCTCACCCAGGTCCGTTGACAGTGGAATGGCTGATTGCCCAACGTTACAGGGTGCCCTCATGTCTGCC
>JBCNYH010000008.1:6674654-6688521 GCA_039654325.1 Tandanus tandanus | reverse complement strand
TGCGTGGTTTGAGGGCGGATGTGTGTGCTTTTTCTATTTGTGTGTGTGTGTGTGTGTGTGTGTGTGTGTGTGTGTGTGTGTGTGTGTGTGTGTGTGTGTGTGTGTGTAGGTTTCCTGTACTCTGATTTCAGCTGACTGCACTTTTCCCTTCCAGACGGCAGACATTCCTGGACTGTGAGTGCCACAAGATACAAGGTGCGAGTACAGAAGCTGCCTTTCAGCTTTTTTTTTTTTTTGCGAAAGCCATCAAAGGGTACACCAGCTAACGCCACAGGTCTTCACCCACACATGAAGACAACGTGTTGTGCTCTACACATACGTTTGTATAATTAGATGAAGTATGTTTTCATTATCATTACAGGCCCGACAGAGCGAAGGTGGCTGCAGTTGCGCTCTAATGGTTATATCTTAGATCAGTGCAAGCAGGACATGCAGGACACGGAAATTTTTCACTTTAACGCCGTAGCGTCATGAAGCCCAGGTTTCATAACACACAGAAAAACCAGCACTGGCACTTCTTTAAATGTACAGTATAATTCTGGAACGTAACAAGCTTCTGAAACACAACTCAACAGGCATGTCAGGGAAACCCCTCGGCATCATGGGTACATTGGAGCTGGTACTACTTTTATATCTGGGGCAGTGGTATTCAGGATTCCCTCGGCTATTTCCAGCAGTTTCCGCTACTCCGTCTGGTATTCCCAGCAATGTGGCCTCCATATTGCTTCTCAGTTGCTTTTGTTGTTTATAAATTAATAAATTAGCTTAGTATCAGGGCGGCATGGTGGTTTGCACGTCCACCTGGATCCTGGGTTCGAGTTCTGGCCTCGTCTGCATGGAATTTGCATGTTTTTCCTGTGCTTGCGTGGGTTTCCTCGGGGTACTCCGGTTTCCTCCTACAGTCCAAAGGCATACACATTAGGCTAATCAGCTGTTCCAAGTTGCCCCCAGGTGTGACTGTGAGAGTGAATGGTTGTATGTGTGTTGCCCTGCGATAGTCTGATGAACTCTTCAAGTGTACCCCACCTTCGCCCTGTGTCGACTGATATAGGCTCCGGCCTCCCTGCGACCCTAGTAGGAGTCAGCGGGTTCGGTAACACTTTAGGAACTGGTGCAATGAGTAACACTGCTCCAGCATTACAGCTCCCTGGTCCCCGGTTCTATCCTGAACTCAGGTTACTGTCCATATGGAGATCTGTATGCTCACTTTGTGTCTGTATGGGTGCCCCCGGGTTCTGTGGTTTCCTCCCATTTCCGGAGCGTGTGCCACAGGAAGCACTGGTGACTGGAAATTGGCTCTAGGTGTGTATGAGTGCGTCAGTGTGTACGTGTGCGTGGTGCATTGTGATGGGTAGATTCTGACATCACAGGCAGTATTCATGGAATAGACTCCGGATTTATCATAACCTCAACCTGGATGAAGCGTTATTAAAATGAATAATACCTTTTTAGGGAAATAAGAATTCTTACCTATCAGAAGAAAAAGCTTTTATAGTTTGGAAGGTGGCCACCGAAGGGGACAAATAAGTTTTCCTAAATAGAGGCTACACTAAAAAACAAGGGGGCCAATTCATTTGAATGGAAAAATAGTAGTTGCTAATTCTGGGTAAGTTTATGATCTTTGACCCCAATGAAGTGAACTAACAGGACAGGAGCTCTCTCTAACAGTGCTCTCTCGCTAACTCATTTGCCGAACCGCTTAATCCTACTAGGGTTGCAGGGAGGCTGGAGCCTATCTCAGCTGACACTGGGCGAAGGCGGGGTACACCCTGAACAGCTCGCCAGACCATCGCAGGGCAGCACACACAACCATTCACACTCACACTTACACCGAGGGTAATTTGGAACAGCCAATTATCCTAATGTGCATGTCTTTGGACAGTAGGAGGAAACTAGAGTACCTGGAAGAAACCCATGCAAGCATGGGGAGAACATGCAAACCCCACCGCAAGAAGGGCCTGGGTTCGAATGCCGTTCTCGGAAAATTCTGTGTGGGCATGGTTTGCATGTTTCTCTGTGCTTACATGGGTTTCCTCCGTGTACTTCAGTTTCCTCCCACAGTTAAAAGACATGCACATTATGCTAACTGGTGGTTTCAAATTGCCCCTAGGTGTGAGTGTGAGTGTGAATGGTTGTATGTGTGTTGCCCTGCAATGGTCTGGGGATCTGTTTAGGGTGTACCCCGCCTTCGCCCAGAGTAGGCTAAGATAGGTTCCAGCCTCCCCATGACCCTAATAGGGGGTAAGCGGTATGAGTGAGTGAGTGAGTGATCTTGAAGCAGCTATGTTTACAATCTCTTTCCTGACGGCGCTTCAGTCACAACAGTCTGAAACCTGCGTACGTCTTTTCACTATAGGTGGCAAAGGTTAGAGAAACAGAGCAAAGCCTTAGAGTACTCTCTCTCTCTCTCTCTGTGACTCTCTCATGTACTATCACCAGGAAACATCTTTTTGCCGGACAGGAAGTGTTGCTGTCTAATTGGCTACGTGTGATTCAGTGAAAGCATGTTTTTTTTTTTTTGACTCAGCCAATGAGAGTTTCGCTATTTTGAGGGCGAGTATAAAAGGATCGAGGGTGAGGAGATCGCACATCACAAATCTTTCCATTCAGGCCGCATTTTTACACGCAGACTTTTCCACACACCAAACACACACATTTGGAGGAACCGGAGGTGATGAGCCTTCGCCTCTCTCCTGAGTCACAGGGAGCACCACAAATAAGCTATTGAAATATTAGCTCAGTGATGTAACATCTGTATAGCATGAAATTACACTCACAGTGGTTCTCAGGCCTGTTCAACTCTCCGTCGCACCAAATCTCTAGATTACAGAGACTTGTAATTGCAGACATGTTTTATGATCAAAAATTATTAATTAATCATTAATAAGAATTAAAAAATTATGTTGTATGACTGAGAAAAAGATCTAATCATCATGTTTTCCTGTCTGGGGAAACTGTTTGGTACTTTGTAATTTTTGGTTTCTCTGTAACATGACAGGCAGTGATTTTTATCTCACCGTCATCATCATCATTCTAATTAGGGTCGCGGGGAGGCTTTCAGCCGACTCTGGGGCGAAGGCGGGGTACACCCTGAACAGTTCACAAGACCATTGCAGGGCAACACTCACACAACCAATGACACTCACACTCCCACCTAGGGGCGATTTGGAACAGCCAATTAGCCTACTGTGCATGTTTGTGGACTGTGAGAGGAAACCTGAGTACCCAGAGGAAACCCACGCAAGCACGGGGAGAACATGCAAACTCCACACAGAACCGCCCACGACCTTCTTGTGAGGCAGACATGTTAACCACTGCACCACCGTGCTGCCCTCTCACCGTCTTCAAGATCCAAAAAAAAAAAAAAAAGGTTTGGTAATGAAGGTTTGTAAAAATGTAAATGATAACAGGAACCAACCTGTTTCACCAACATGAACATGACATAACAGATAAAAAGTACAATTTGAGCATTTGAGTTAATAATTCAAATGCTATATCACTGTTAGCACATTGCTAATAATAGTTATATAAGAAGTAAAACACAATGATAGCTAAACGACGAGTAAAGAAGAAGAAGAAGAACAAGAAGACGACCTAGTCCAGCATCAAGAAAACAAAGTGCATGATTAATAAAGCTAGTTTTAACTATATTTCGACTTGCTTAAACCCGGAATTACGGATTATTACATTATTTCATTACGGGTATTATCACCCCTATGAAACGTTCAATGCCAATCCACCTCACCATCAGGATGAGAGCTTCTATATTAGATTATATTGGAAGAAATGTGTAGACCAACGGGAAGACTGTGTTGAAAAATAAACCCTACTTGGCCGAATTCAACTATTGTGTCATGGTCAGACTATGAACTTTTCAGCCCACCCTGGCACACGCGAGCCCTGGAGCTACACACTCATGGAAAGCTTTTGTCGTGTTGAAAATGACAGTGGGTCAAGTAATGGATCAACTCAACTGTTGCAATCGTGAATGTATTTGTAAGGATACCACAGCTTTTCATGCAGGTAAACATGTACATGGAACGGCGACTGCCACGTACACATGCTAGCCATGATGGTACGTGCTCATGTTTATTACATCCTCCACCCACATTTTGGCGATAGACTGAATAAATCTGGCGGGATTGTTCTCATGTACCAACCGGCTGGCTAACTTAGCGTAAAGGTTTTCATAGTCAAGCCTACTGTACAGAACATGATAACAGGGTTACAGCCCCTTTACAAAGCTCTTCTTATCCTTATAAAATGTTATATTATTAGTCAATTATTCATCAAAAAAAATCATATTATACAGTAACTACTAGGAATTATTCAGTAACTACAGTGAACTACAGGAAAGGCATGCAGTTAAGAGTGGGAGGAATGCATGTCTGGATCTACACAGGGATTTTACACAAGGCTTTATGGCTTTACTTGAAACAGAGCCTGTAGTGCTTTCACATTAAATGGAAATCCATGAACTGGGAACTGGTTTCATCAACTAGACCTCTTCAGCATTCAGTCAAAGCTAAGAATCCGAAACGTTTCTTCTGTTGGTGCCTCTAGGGCAGCAGTCACCATTCCTGTTCTTGGAGATGGACCTTCCTCCAGCCTCTTTTAGCTGATCAAGAACTTCTTAAATCAAGAATTCGATGATTAACGTTGGAGTCAAAGTCTTCATAGACATCGATCTCCAGGAACAGGGTTGGTGACCACTGCTCTACGCTATGGTAGAAGGTTTCCCTCTATCTACACATGAAGCTTGAATCCTGAGAATACTTTACCCGAGAATCCCTTTACATCATTATAAAGTTATATCTTCACACCGGTAATCATCTGTCCCAGTGATTCACTTGCAACCCACAATACAACCAACAAACTTTACATTTTCAATGAAATTACTCTCCGTTATGGAATTTCATTACCACTGCGAGACGCTACGTGATCCATGCTTCACAGGCATGATTCAATAGCGTGCCAGTATTACAGCAGTCGCCAAAAATACCCTGAGCCCATGGCACTACGGGAGCAGGGGAGTCCGAGCGAATCCAGTGTGCTGGCGGAATTCCATAATTAGCAGATACTGATCCGGACACAAAGGCACTGCCGAGGGACAGGAAGGAGAACAATCCTGAAGCCTGCGCACATTCCAAGAAAAGACCAGCGCGTAGGAATCACACAGCGGCCCGGCTCCTTTGCTTCAGACTTAGACCGCGTGACTCATCTCGGCTAAAAGCAGTCATGACCTAAACAGCAATTTGGTCACCAAAACTTCAGGGGGGAAAAAGACGAACAGGCCTGAAAGAGTAACACAGGGTTTATTTATAATGAGAAGCAGGTGTGTTGGGGCAGGTTAGGAGTTTAATGCAGTGTGTGTATATATATATATATATATATATATATAAATATAAAACTGCTTATTGATTCAGATATTTGGATCTATGTTCAGCTTAGACCAAAAGTGAGGACCAGATTAAGTAGAAGCTTTATTTTCATTATAAAATCTAAAATCTAACACCAAGATACAGTGGAAAAAAACAAAAGTAGACCTGCCAGCAGAGTCAACATGCAGTTTCAGTTCTGGCCCTGACAACTTCCCAACCTCAGCTACATCACTCGAGTCTATAATTGGTCTCAACTAGAGATTTTTTCCTGTACAGTCTCAGTTCCTAAGTAACAAGTCCTGAGTGCTGAGTCCTGAGTGCTGAGTCCCGAGTCCTGGCTGCTGAGTACTGAATGCTGAGTCCTGAGTGGACTGAATGCTGAGGCCTGAATGCTGAGGCCTGAGTGCTGAGTGCTGAGCGCTGAGCCCCGAGTCCTGAGTGCTGAGTCCTGATTGCTGAGCCCTGATTGCTGAGCCCTGAGTGCTGAGTCCTGAGTGCTGAGCCCTGCGTGCTGAGTCCTGAGTGCTGAGTACCGAGTCCCTAATACTGAGTGATGAGTCCCAAGTGCTAAGTCCTGAGTGCTGAGCCCTGAGTGCTGAGCCCCGAGTCCTTAGTGCTGAGTCCTGAGTGCTGAGTACTGAATGCTGAGTCCTGATTGCTGAGCCCTGAGTGCTGAGTCCTGAGTGCTGAGTCCTGAGTGCTGAGTCCTGAGTGCTCAGTGATGAGTCCTAAGTCCTGAGTCCTGAGTGCTGAGTTCCGAGTCCCTAATACTGAGTGATGAGTCCCAAGTGCTGAGTCCTGAGTGCTGAGCCCCGAGTCCTGAGTGCTGAGTCCTGAGTACCTAATGCTGAGTCCTGATTGCTGAGCCCTGAGTGCTGAGTCCTGAGTGCTGAGTCCTGAGTGCTGAGCCCTGAGTGCTGAGTCCTGAGCCCCGAGTGCTCAGTGATGAGTCCTGAGTCCTGAGTGCTGAGTCCCGAGTCCCTAATACTGAGTGATGAGTCCTGAGTGCTGAGTCCTGAATGCTGGGTCCAAAGTGCTAGGTCCCGAGTCCTGAGTGCTGAGCCCTGAGTGCTGAGGCACGAGTCCTGACTCCTAAGTCCTGAGTGCTGAGCCCCGAGTCCTGAGTGCTGAGTCCTAAGTCCTGAGTCCTGAATCCTGAGTCCTGAGTGCTGAGTCCCGAGTCCCTAATACTGAGTGCTGAGTCCTGAGTCCTGAATGCTGGGTACAAAGTGCTAGGTCCTGAGTCCTGAGTGCTGTCCCGAGTCCCGAGTCCTGATTGCCAAGTCCTGAGTCCTGAGTTCCAAGTCCTGAGTGCTGAGTCCAGAATCCTGAGTCCTGAGTGCTGTGCATCAGTTCTTGCTTTTCATATACCGACATGAAGCCAAATCACTAGGGACATTTGATCTGACTAAAATGAGCATTCTCAGTCTCGTTCAGTAAAACTGATTTCAAGTGTTTTCACCTCCATGGGTTTTACTTGACAATAAGGATAAAAACATATGGGGGTGAAAACTTTTGCACTTGAAACTAAGAGTGTTGCTTTTTGCAGATCAGGTCTAATATCTCCACTGACCCAGCACTTACTTTGATATGATAAAAAAAAAAGTCTAATCTCAGTACAGCACCCTTAGACTCAATGCTCAACTAAGTGCAAAAGTTTTCACACATACCTCCCCCCACCCCCCACCCCAATTATTTTTTTTTAATTAAAATTGGTGCAAGACAACAGTTTATAAAGGAAAAAAGCCATGGAGCTGTTCCTGTCAGAATCAAAACCGGATTTGTAGAAGGAAGCCACGGAGCCTAGGAACAGACAGATAAAAAAAAAAAAAGGAAAAAAAAAAAGAAAAACCCCTGAGGTGTATTTCAACCAAAAGAATTCAAAAGTTGCTCCGATAAAATAAAACTTACTCAGACTTAACGTTATTCACATTCAGAAAAGGGGGCACTAACTTTTTAACTGATCTGTTGTTGTTTGCTCTTAATACCTTATTATTTGCCAATTTTTGCTTATACGTCTTATAAAGCTTCTCATTGGCACATCTGTGAAACCCATTACACTGTAAAATTTCATTTTATCCTAAGGGTGTGCAAACTTTTGCACTCGACTGTTAAAAAAGCTCTTGACAGCGCTGTTGGTCTTCACAGGAGCTTTAAAATGATTTAAGCTTTAGGGGGAAAAACCTGCAGTGTTGCTCAGTTCATCTATAACCATTAGACAAGCTGGTACTTGCCTCTGTGAGTGAAGACCTCCCCATACATTCATTCATTCATTCATTCATTATCCCCGTGGCCTACGCGCCGTAACCTCAGGCACGTCGGAAAATCTTCTCATAATATTATGAATAGCTGTATGAAGTTATGACAGGGGACATAATTTAACTTACACTCACGCAGGATGTTATTTTATTTATTTCAGAGTGGGTGGCAGGACCTACTCTCTCTCTCATGGTGGTCGCAGACGGAGCGTGTGTGTGTGTGTAACGTGCGCTCGGGAGAAGGATTCTGTTCTCTTTTCCATCTCAAAGATAGCACAGCCCCTCTAAACATTCACATTTGCTGCATTAGAGCATTACCCCACCAACCCGTCATTAGTGGGCTTCTGGTGAAGCGGCACGCCCAAACTAGAAGTTTCCGGCGCGCTCTAAAAATGGCCGTCCTGATGATGGGGTCCAGGCTGAAAAAACAGGGCCACCTCAGGTTTTTTTTTTTTTTTTTTTTTTTCATACTGGCATGTTTATAAGACCACGCGAGCACACAGGCCCTTGAGATTTGTGGCTTTTTCCGTTGTGCTTTTTGTCCTCCAACATCTTTACACGCACTGAAAACAGACGCCGACTCGTTCACTTCCCCCGATCCCTCCGTTCTTCCATCCCACCTACACATGGTAACCGAGACGAGCTGGGGCCTGACTGCTGGGAAACGCATGAGAAAGAGAGAAACTTTGTTTCTCAGACACCTTTTTTAGCCACATGTGAACGTGACGCTACTGGAATCGACGTTACTGGGATATTTGTCAAATAATATTTCAGCTCTCTATGCAAATTCACGCCGCTACAGCTAAAGCTCTGCTTCAGACATGATTATATCCAGATTTAAGATCAGATCTGATTTAATGAACACTTTGAAGCATGAATGACACATAGAGGAAAAGTTTTAGCCATCACACCCTTTTTTTTTTTCATTTTAAAGAAAATAACACAAAACCTTCTGAAACTGTCAACTCATCCTTCACACCACGTCAGAAAAAAAAAATACATGCCGAGGACGCAGGAGGCATGTGGAAGCCAAAGGTAGCTTGTGTGTGAGTGTGTGTGTGTGTGTGTGTGTGTGTGTGTGTAGCCCCTGCAGCTGCTCTGCACACACACTTTCTCTCCCGTTTCCTTCGACATGCACTTATGAAAGTTTGATATGAGTCTGAAACAGCCAACGTTAAACCACAGAACACGCTAGCTGTAATCCACTACTGTCAGCGTTGCCACACACGCACAGGGGCAAGTAAATGATTACTTTTATTATTTTCCGAGTTTTAGCAGCTGGCATGCATTAGTCAAATGAATGGAAGTGAAAGATGTATTGGCGTTATAAAAATCTCAGTAAGTTATGAGTCACATAAAGCTATTTAGAGAGAATATGAAAAATAACAGGCCAGCCCCAGGTATCATCAAATCAAATGCAACTGTCCCTCTCTCTCTCTCCCTCTCCCTCACAACCCCCATCCCCTCCTTCTCCGACACACCACGGCTCGGATTATGGGATTTGGAATAAGATGTGGAGTAAACCTTCTCTTATCTGTATACTATTAGATGTATGTAGAGTATACTAAGTATATTAAGAACAGCACAATCTGATTGGTCTGCTATCTCAAGATTTATAAACATTATCCTGAGTGGATAATCCTTAGATCAAAATAAAGGACATGTGAGTCCGTTTGTCACGGTCACTTGGAGAAGGTGACGTCATCTTTATCCTGCCTTAAAATGGAAAAATGGCCATAAGATTTTTGTTTTAGTTTGTTTTTCTTGAGTTTCTGTGTAGTGTATACTACTCTAAAAAAATCACCTTAACAGAACGTGGTACATATGTGGTACATTTCCATGTAGTATATACTAAAAGTCAGAATGAGTAGGCTAGACAGATGCCTTTAGCTGCACAGTGTTTACCTGTGCTCAGAGTTTACCTCACCTGCCCCTGCCATGGTTAAAATATGTAAAAATAAACTATAAAATGCTGGTTTAAGTTTGCTTTTGTTTAGGTTTCCATGTAGTATATACTAAAACTGGGCGGCATGGCGACATAACAGTTAGCACGTCTGCCTCACAGCAAGAAGGTCCTGTGTTGGTTCCCTGGCTCGAGTGTTTCACTGTGGAGTTTGCATGCTCACCCCATGCTTGTATGGGTTTCCTCTATGTAGTCCGTTTTCCTTCCACCATCCAAAGACATTCAAATTAGGCTAAACGGCTGTTCCAAATTACCTCTATGCGTGAGTGTGTATGTGAATGGCTATGTGTGTGTTGGTTCTAGGATGTCTGGCGAGCTGTTCAGCTGTGCACCCCGACTTCGTCCAGTGTCAGCTGATATAGACACCAGCCTCCCTGCGACCGTAAAAGGATTAAGCCGTTCGACAAATGAGTGATGAGTGAGTGATATACTACAACGTAAGTTAAAGAGATGCCATTAGCCAGCTCTTGCTCCTGCTCATGGATGTGTTCAGAGCTCATGCCTCTGTTATGATATAAAAAATATGTTAAAAAATAAATATCTTGTTTTGGTGTGTTTTCTGCTTATGTTCCCATGTAGTATATACTACAACATTTAGTTGCCTGAGGCTCGGTGGATGTCACTGAATTGAATAGTCCACTTGATGTTCCCTCTTAGCGTCTTGGGGACTATTCAGTGACATCCAACCCACCTTCAGTGCATGAGTGTTAGGGGGTGATCACAACAGAGGTGCGATTCCACATGCAAGCAAATATTTTGCGGCCTAAATATGTATATATCACACAAATTACTTCACACGCGATTATTTGCGACTGATTTGCGAGTATTTTGTGATTGGTTTTTGCGACATTCGAGTAAATTTCAGTCAAGTTCTACATTTTTTTGCGATGAGATCACGAACCAGGCGACCAAAATACGATGGCGTGAATGTTGCGAGACAAATTTGAGAACATTTTAAAAATAAAAAGCAACAGCCGCAAATTGCAAATCGCGTCAGTTGCTTTTCTATCGCACCACTAGTGTGATCACCCCCTTAATTGTCCTGAGCTAGCAAGCCAATCAGATCGCGCTGTTCCTTTGTAGTATGCACTAAATGCCAATATGCTTTAGGATGATTAGGGCTAGTGTTTCAAGAGTTAATAACATCTTTGCAAATGGTATGTGAGTAATCTTAACTTGAGGCTGTGTTGAAGTACTCGACAAAGCCACTTAAAAACAAGAAAGCAAGAATGCTGAGGATAATGAAACATATGAAAAACAGAAAAATGGAAAGGAAAACAATCCGACTGTAAACACGGGCACATGCAGAGGAGCGATGATGTGATAGGAATGTCACGAGCTTTGTTTTGGGAGGAGGAAAAGAAAACTATGGCAACAAAAAAGGGGAGACCCGAACAGCTGTGTGTGTGCTTGTGTGTGTGTGTGTGTGTGTGTGTGTGTGTGTGTGCCTTAGGGGAGCTTCCATCAGGACTGCATCAGTGGTGATGCTTTACAGATGGTTGCATTGGAACAGCTCGAGCTGGATTATTTTCATCATCATCTAAATCTGCACACGTCTAACACGTTCCATGATCCACTCCACACCATACGCTCCTCAACTGGGAGCAGCTCTGCTGTAGTGCTGTGAGCTCACATGTGGGCACTAAAGCATTAATCATAATGAATGAACAGGAAAACCACCCTGAGCCATCCTGTTAATGTCACAGCTGATTTTAGGCTCAGGCTGGAAATGAAAACAGAAATCATTGCTGTTTTATTCATTGTTAGTTTCATTCGGTTACCTAAACTACACTTGCTTGCTAGCAGTAGAATAGTTATCGTAATGTCAGCTAGTTTACTAGCAAAGCTGATTTTAACTACACAATATCATAGCTAGCTTAAAGCTCACTCGCTCATCTGCTGAACCGATTAAGGTTGGTGCCCATCTCAAGGCGGGGTACACCCTGAACAGCTGAAAACACACAACCATTCTCACGCACATTCACTCCTAGGGTCAATTTGGAACAGCCAATTATCCTAATGTGCATGTCTTTGGACTGTAGGAGGAAACCGTAGTACCTGGAGGAAACCCATGCAAGCACAGGGAGAACGTGCAAACTCCTCACAGAAACACCTGAGCCCGGGAACCGAACCAAGGACCTTCTTGCTGTGAGGTGGACATGCTAACCACTACACCGCTTGTGTGTGACCCTACAGTGTACAAACCAGTAGTCAGAGTGGACCTTATGGAGGAGGGAGGAAGAGATGTGGATTTGAAATGATCTCTGAGGCCAGGGGAGGGTTTTCGCCAGAGCCCTGAAGAGATTCTGCTTTCAAATTTTGCTAGCTTACCAGATTACCAAGCCCACCTTTAATGTTTGCTAAACATTTGCTCCAGGTTAGCTAGGAGTGGGGTTTTTTCTATTAGTTTACACAATATATTACATAAAGCATGAAGTTAGCATGTTGGCTAGCAAATCCAGCTAATTTTTAATAACTATGTCATTGCTAGCCTGATGCTAGCTAAGCAGAAAGGGGAAAAAGAATATTTTTTTCAGGTTGCATAGATACATTTTCTTTTTCAGGCTACTCTGTAATACGTTGAGCAAAGTCTCTGTAATAAGAATCTGATAGCTAGGAATTTTCTGCAAAAATTTTTTTTAAGCTAACAGGAATATAGTCACGATTTTAGGAGCTTAGCGCCATTTTGAGTGCTTTGAGTGCTTGTAACATTGTGTACGACTTTGAGGAATATAGTAAATTAGCTAGCTAATGCTAACTCTATCTATCTTGTTTGATCGTTTACGTCAATATCAGTAGCTGCTGAGGTAACAGTAATGAAGTTAAGTGATTTTTTATTTTATTTTTGATTTTGATATATTGTATTGATTTTAATAATATATATATGATTATAATATAAATTTATCTTCTGATTTTAACCCATCCAAAATAAGCACACATACGTGAACAGACACACACTCGGAGCAGTGGGCTGATACACAAATGCAGAGCCCGGAGACCAGATGGGGGTTAGGTGCCTTGCTCAAGTGCCCTTCAGCCATGAAGGTGGAGGAAGGGAAGGTGCAGCTCTCTCCCCGCCCATCGCCACACATTTTTCCTGCTGGTTCGGGAATTGAACCAATAACCTTTAGGTCCCAAACATGCTTCTCTAACCATTAGGCCACGGCTGCCCCTTTTGTGAAATCAGTCTGTAGGCAGCTACTTATCTTACTTAATGTTGCCGTGTGTTAGACGTTTTTTAATTTGATGTGTTTCTTTCTTTCTTTTTGTTTGTTTGGGTGTGTAAGTGTGCAAATAGGTGTAGTGTGTGGCCACCGCTATTTTTCACCAAAGTGCAAACATGAGGTGTTATTAATAGTAGTAACATTAAACATTTTTGACAAGTTAGATATTTTAAACAAAGTTATTTGCTCTCTTTGGAAATAGTGCAGAGACATCTGCTATGATGACAGCTTTGCATAAGTGCAGGGGAAAAAAAGTTCCCTTTCACCACACTGTTACCCATACAACCTCAACACCAGCCTCAGATGTGCCAGTTTCCTCTAACCACACACACACACACACACACAGTTACACACCCCTCAGGCCACAAAATTTCATTTCGTACTAGAAAACAACAATGCAGCTAACAGGCGAAAAGGCGCTATTAGTCAGTGTTGAACTTTATACGTCGTACACAGTAACAGCAGAACTAACCGTTTATTAATGGCTGTGCATCCAGTGCACGTTATCAACCTAGCTATCGATCTTCGGCACATTCCGTTTATCAGTGTCTCTTATCGGCCTGATTCACGATGATATGGAAAAAAATGTCAGAAAACACGTACACAGGATGACTCAGAGTCTGTGAGCATGCACAGAGAGATGAGCTGTATGAATCTCTCTCTCCTCCCCTCTCTCCCTCTCTCTCTCCTCCCCTCGCTTCCTCTCTCGACATTTAAACTGCACATCAAATAAGTACAAACATAATCAATCCACTAACAAACAGATTGATAAATAAATGAATAAAAGTAGATCGGATGGTGGTGTAGTTGTTAGTATGTCTGCCTCACAGCAAGAAGGTCCTGGGTTCGATTCCCCATGTTTGCGTGGGTTTCCTCCAGGTACTCCGGTTTCCTCTCACAGTCTATCTATCTATCAATCTATCCATCCATATATATATATATATATATATATATATATATATAGAGTTAGATAGATAGATAGATAGATAGATAGATAGATAGATAGATAGATAGATAGATAGATAGATAGATAGATAGATA
>JBCNYH010000008.1:6640880-6664723 GCA_039654325.1 Tandanus tandanus | reverse complement strand
GGGGGGGGGGGGGGGGGGATATGAGATGGTGTGGGGGTGGAGAGAGGTGTGTATGTGGGAGAGGGTTCACACACACACACACACACACACACACACACACACACACACACACACACACACACACACATAACCATTCACACTCCTCACACCTAGGGGCATTTTGGAACAGCCAATGAGCTTAAAGTGCATGTCTTTGGACTGTAGGAGGAAAACCGGTGTACCCTGAGGAAACCCACGCAAACACCGGGAACACATGCAAAACTCCACAAAGAAACTCCATCACCAAGAGCAGGACTCGAACCCAGGTCCTTCTTGCTGTGAGGCGGACATGCTAACCACTACGCCACCATGGAACATCCCACAGTGAGGAAATGGGATATTCCATGTGTTATAAGAGGAATTAAACGCTTCAGGATGAACTCTGATCGGAATCTAATCAACTCTGAAGTGGAGACAGGACCTCCGCCACCATGTCATGGATTATTTTCCTAAACCCTGACATCCCATCAACCTCACTCCAAAATCATTTCATCGTTTAAAACTTTTACACTGCTGATATTTTGTGTGACTTCTTTACAACACTTCCAGCTGTTTACTTTCCTCTGGGAGTGATCTCCATCATCGTTTTCTTATAGATACGTGTGTGTGTGAGTGTGTGTGTGTGTGTGTGTGTGTGTGTGTGTATCAGCTCTGTAAATACTACGATGTGCATACAAAGATGTGTATAATTATTCCTAAAATATCCGAAGCACTTCAGAAGATTATGCCTTATCATGCTTTGAAGCTTGAAGTTCTTTCTTTTTTTCCTTCTTTCGACTTAAAATAGGTTATGGCTGCACCTACAGTTCTGTGATCTATTCTCAAATTGGAATTTTCTTTTTTCTTTCCCTAAGACCAACCCGCCTCTCCTTTGTGCCTTTATTTGTTTTTCTTTGCCTTTTTTGTGTCCGATGCAGAAAGCAAACGCCTCGACACACGGCACCGTCAAACTGCCGAACATAACCCAGTGATTCATGGTTTCTGACTACAAGAGACGAACAACAAGATAATTTCAAACCCATTTCGTAACTTTCCGTCACTCCGCTCTAGACGAGGACTATTTCAAAATGTAGCACAGGATCGCTGTGGAATAGAGAGATAAACAGAGAGAGACTGGAAACATACAAAATAATACAATTATATGAAATCTACTATTCATTCAATCATCCTCTGAACCGTTTAATCTTACTATGGTCATCTCAGCCGACACTGGGCGAAGGTGGGTCACACCCTGAACAGTTCACTAGACCATTGCAGGGCCATTCACACCCACACTCACATCCAGGGGCAATTCAGAACAGCCAGTTAGCCTAGTATGCATGTCTTTAGATGTATGTTGGAGGAAACTGGAGTACCCAGAGGAAACCCATGCAAACATGCACACAGAAACTGCCTTGCTGAGCCTGGGACTCGAACCGAGGACCTTCCTGCTGTGAGGCGGACGTGCTAACCACTGCGCCACTCCAATCCAACAAGGACTGTATGTTGTAAAAACCTGTTTATGAATATTTAAGTAAGGCGACTGGTGTAATATTAGAGCAGTAAGATACATCTGGATGTGTTATTATCAGATAATTACCAATTAGTATACTACACGGGAATGGCACAATCTGATTGGTTCACTACTTGTGCATTAAAAAACATCTTCCTGGGTGGATGATGCTCGAATCAAAGTTTGTGAGGGTCACTTAAAGCAGGTGACATCATGCTTTAAAAAGAATTAACCACAAAGACCTCGTTTTAGTTTTTTTCCCCCTTGTGTTTCCGTGTAGCATATACTAAACATCTTCACAGAGCACAGTTTACTTATGTCTCCAGGTAGTGTATGTAATAAACTCTGAATGAGTAGGCTAAACAGACGCACTTAGCTCGGCTTGAAGTGTGCAGAGCTCACCTGACCTGGTTTAAAGTTTTTGCATAATACTGTATATTGAAAGTCTTAAAGAGAGTTAAAGAGATGCTGTTACACAGATTTTATGTACCTGCTCATATGTACGCTTGAAGCTCATGCCATTATAGTGTACCTTATGCTTATGTTTCCGAGTAGTATTTGTATAGTACTAAAACAAATGTTTACCTCAGGCTCTGGTGATGTCGCTGAACTGAATAGCATTACTAGTAATACACTGTCCGGCCAAAATAAAAGTCGCACACTGTAATATTTTCATGGAGAGCATTTATCCTTGATCACAGCATGTAATCTCCATGGCATTGCTGCTCCAGTTGGTCCGGTCGAGGCTCAGCAACATTAATGTGGCAATAAAATGAAGTCAGCTGATGATGTGAATGTACTGAATGAGCAGGTTATCACAGCAATGGACTTTTTCTTCCCTGATGGCACGGATATAAAATGGGGACTCAAATAATGAGCGAGTGGTTCAGGGCGCATGAGGAATCATTTTCACATATGTTTTGGCACCCCAGAGTCCTGACCTTAACCCTATTGAAAGTTTTCGGGATGTGCTGGAGAAGACTTTATGGAGTGGTTCATTTTTTCTCTCATCGATTCAAGACATCGGTGAGAAATGAACCCGACACTGGATGGAAATAAATAAATAACTGTTATGTTGCTCAAGTTTGTTGAAACAATGGCATGACGATTACATGCTGTAAGCAAGGATAAAGGCGGAACAACAACATATTCATGTGTGTAACTTTTTTTTTTGGCTGGGCAGCGTACTCCTCTGCAACATCTAGCTTGCCTTTGATGAATAATTGTTAAATATTAGAAAATATTAATAAATCCGATTTTAATGAATGCATAGATGTTATAAACAGTGTATCCTGATTCCCACCCCAGATTATGTCTGATGGACACTATTTGTAATCGGAGCACTCACATGATTGTTTTGAACGGGTGCACCGAGGTGCACTGGGGAATCTTAGCATCCCTAGTGAATAATGCTATTATGTGATGTGCATTAAACAAACCTCCACTATTCCACATTCCAAATCTACTAAAGACTAAGAAGCTGTCTGTTCAACTTCGAGCTTAATTTTCGAATTGAGATGTTTGTGGATGTGCCTGAATGCACCTCAACGTAACACTGCGAATCAGAAACAGAGAAATGTAAGTATCCTCTGGTTAGATTTGTATAACAGTCAAAGGGGACTTTCTCCTCTTCAGAAACCTGATTAACCGACAGCACCAACACTGATTTAAAGCAAAGGATTTGAAGCGAACGGTTTTAACACCATTACGGGCGTTGTTGTTTTCTGTCTGGCTGTGAAACTCACTTTTTCATTCAGAGGGGGTGTGTGTATCCGCAGCGAGCGTAACCACTTCCTCTCTACCTGCTCCACATTCAGAGATGCAGAAGTCAGCCGTGAGTCGCAGCCACGTTTCACGTCCGACCCGAGCCAACGACGACGCGGCTTTTCTGAGGACGCTCGCCCACGCGTGACTGCGTTCGCCGTCCTTACTACCCTTGACTAAGCTAACTACTTTTTCAACTGATCTGCGGCCCGTGTTTCAGCCAAGCCCACAATCCATAATTAGTCAGTGTTGGGGATACTCCCTTGAATCTGTTCACTAATTTACTCATTATTCAAGAACTGTTACAGCTGAGCTTTCACCTCCGCCACTCTACTTCTACAGATTAGCGTGTGGAGTGGGTTAACTGATTTGGGCTGGGTAGTCATTCAGTTTCCACAATGACTGAAATATCTTAAATTGAAGATTCGGACGTTATTTCTACATCCTCTTTGACTTTATCACGGTGCACTTGTACAGAAATGAGCACCTTATGCCTGTATTTGGTAATAATCTACGTGAGGGTGCTGTCCTACATCACCTTTTCATCTCAGCTACCTATATGAACCTTTATAAACCCTAATCCCAACAGTAATAACCTCACAGACTGTTTTAAGATTGTGCTAGCAACAAAGTTATGGATTTCTTCACTGGCTGTGTTTATTTCTGCTTATAAACCTTTTATTATAACTTTATATACTAATGACTATACGTCTGTACGACTCATTCATTCATTGATTTGCTGACCTGCTTAGTCCTACTACGGGCACGGGGAGGACAGAGCCAATCCCAGCCGACACTGGGCAAAGGCGGGGCACACGCTGAACAGCTTGCCAGACCATCGCAGGGCCAACACACACAGAATAATCTACACTCACACCAAGGGGCAATTTGGAACAGACAATTACCCTAATGTGCATGTCTTTGGAATGTGGGAGGAAACCGGAGTACCCTGAGGAAACCCACACAAGCACAGGGAGAACATGCAAACCCCACACAGAAATGCTCTCACCAAGCCCAGGACTCGAACCATGAACCTTCTTGCTGAGGTCCGGACATGCTAACCATTACTCCACAGACCTGCATGACCATTCATTCATTCTTTCATTTTCTGAACTCCATGTGCATGTACAGACAAGTACAGGGATGTGTAACAGCATCTTTTGAACTCTCTCAGAATTGTAGTATATACTACACAGAAGCACAAGAAAAACAAACTAAAATGAGATTTTTATTCTTTATCTCTCCATTTTAAAGCACAATAATGATGACACCACCTGCTCCAAGTGACCATAACAAACTGTGAGCGTCCTTCATTTAGATTCAACCATTATCCACTCTAAATAATGCTTTTTAATCCCAAGATAGCGGACCAATCAGATCGCACCGTTCCCATGTAATATATTCTAAGCTTTTAAATATACTTGTGATATGATCACGAGAAACTAATTACACAATTATGTACATTTATGTATGTTTATTATATAACACCACAATGATTATTTTGCCATTATGAATGTCTAGTAAGTAAAATGTGCTTCCTGTGTCTTCTTATAAGAGAAGATATAAAGTGTCCATGTTTATACAGCAAAAAAAAAAAAAAAAAGTGATTCTTTAAAATAAATAAATATATATACATTTCTCCTTGTATTTAATATATAGTAATAACCGCATAATAAATAGTTATAACAGTGTAATAGCACCATGATAATAATAAAATAATTATAACAACAACAACAACAATAATAATAATAATAATAATAATGGTATTTACTGTATAGCAATGATAAGAATTATTTTTATTTCTGCATTTTTTAAAGAATATTACTAACAATGCCCCGACACTAATGACCAAAGGATGTCATTCACTACCCATGCTGAAGTTGATTAGTTTCCCCTTACAGTAGATCCTAAAGTGCTTTATTGCCCTTACACAGCATTGGTTGATTTATTTATAATCAAATGACCGAAAAACTGTAGAGACGATGGCACATTCCAAAGAAGGCATTAATATAAACTTTAGAAACGACCTGAGACATGTTGCATTGCACTGTGCTTGACGTTATACATTATATTCCTTTACTGCATTGTGTCATGCAGTAAATTACGGAGGCAGGTCATCAGGGCACGGTCAGCATTTGTGCTGCCTGTTCCTGCCAGTAGCCGTGGAATAATTGGTCCGTTTGCCTGCTCTGACGGCATTGGCAGTGTGTGCAGGAAGTGACCCGAGCAGGCGTTTTATTAACACGGTGCATGTCGGAGCAGAGGGCAGCGGTCAGACTGACCCAGCAGTGTCCTGTTTCCTTTGCTGATCACAGCGAAAGTGCACCGCAGATACCGAACCCTTTCCTGCCGTTTCTCTTACAGAACCACTGGCCTTGGTTCAGGTCTTACAAAATGGATGTGGTCCAAAAGCCATCAGGTGGAACAAAAGTCCACCAGACCCACAGGTTTATCAATGACCCTGATTTAAAGGAGTACTAACCAAGGGCCACGTCGGCTCTTGACTGAGATCTTATTGTTTGGAGGCTTGGAAAGAAACCATTTGGATGAAATTGCTTACAGAATTCCATGATGACACTCAGTCCAATAATTGGTAACATATTACAGAGTGGATCATAAGATAATAACATTTCTTGAAAAAAAAAAAGACAAGAGAGAGAGAGAGAGAGAGAGAGAGAGAGAGGGCCATGAATAGTGAGTCATGTTTCAGTGGAAGCGCATTAACCGGAACAGTGCAGTAGTTGTCATTTCGATTTCATTACAACATCCAGTGACTTTCAAACCATGTGAGGAAGTTGCTATTGAAGACGGTGCAAATACTATTTCACGTCTATTAAAAAACAACTTCTGTAAAACGTTTCGCTTGAGTCTTTCCACCTGCTTGAGGTTAATGTTCCAGCGCAAACAAGAACCCAACTGAAAGAAATCTCTTCGTTCCTCCTGAGAACCAAAGAGGGAAAAATTCAAGTTATTTCCTTTAAAACAACAAAGAGTGTGGAAGAAAGACTCAAGCTCAAGCTCAAGTTCAATACTAAATAGGAGCGATTGTCAGGCTGTGCAGGTATGCCTCCATGGTGAGGTGTGTGTGTGTGTGTGTGTTTGTTCAGCTGGCTGAATTTAAAGGTGGAAGATTTAAGGAGACTTGCATGCGTGTCCGTGGCAGTCTTCAGCAGAAATGAAACAGATCCACTTTACTCAGGCATCAAGTCCGGGCTGCGTTGACATCGACGTGGTCACATGATTAGTGAGATTCGATCCATTTGGTCACATCGGTGTCAGAGTGATAGTTGGACATTAAAAAGAAAAGCGACAGAAAAACAACTAACGTGAATTTGTGAATTTTTTGCGAATTTGTTTATTTGTGCCAAGATGTTTTGCGACTCCACATGCAAGTGAATAGTTTGAGGCTTAAATACGTATATCGCTTCGAAAGTCACGAGGTTACGCAACAATTTTTGCGAGTGATTTGCGATTGGTTTACGGATGTTTGGCGGAAAAAAGCGAATCAGTCGCATTTGTTTGCCTTTTCTTCTCAAACCATTCACTTTTTATTTGCGTGTTATTCGCGCGAACAAAATGTAAATTAAATACGAATGATGACAAAATATACAGAATATGGCAGATGCCAGAAAGTCTCAAACTTCCTGCGTGGAAGTCTCCATCTTGTCGCTTTTCCTTGCGAATGAAAAACAAATAATTTGTGAGAAAACGACAACTTTGCCACCTTCTCAAGACATGCGCGGACTGTTTGAGAAGAATTCGACACTATTCAACATCAGAGCCTAGTTTTGTAACATTCTCACGAATTTCATAGATGTTTTGCAATGAGTTCATGAACCAGTTCATGACCTCGAATGTCGCACAACAAATTTGAGAATAAAAAGCAACAGCTATGAATTGCCATTCATGTCAAAGTCGCTTTTCTGACACCTCTAGTGTGATCACTTCCTGCAGGAGATGTGGTGTAGTATCAGGACGGTGGGTTTCTGACCTGATTACGTGTTAAATCAAACGTGTATTTTGACATTTTATGCCCTGAAACGTGTAACCAACATGTGATTGTGTGCGAAAAAGAAAAAAAGAATGATTTATGTGAGAAAATCACAAGTGAAAACTGAAAGTGCATGGATCATGAATTACATAAGGGCGGCACGGTGGCATACGGCTAAGCACGTGTTCTTCCCTGTGCTTGCGTGGGTTTTCATTCTGGTACTCCGGTTTTCTCCTGCAGTCCAAAGACATGCACCGCAAGCTAAAATGGCTGTTCCAAATTGCCCCTAGGCGTGGATGTGAGTGTGAATGGCTGTGTGTGTGGTTTAGCTGCGATGGTCTGGTGAGCTGTACCCCTGTTTCAGCCCCAAGTATCGGTTGAGATAGGCACCAGCCTCCCTGCAGCCCTAATAGAGGGATTAAGTGGTTCGGCAAATGACTGACAGTGAGTGAGTGAATCACATAAACGAGCTACATATTAAATGAATCATGAGAAGAAAAATCACATGTGGTTTAATAAATCAAATAAATGATTCATTTATTTTCCAAGTAATTTCTGTACATGATTCATTTCTTTCATTCTTGATTCAGTGAAGGTGATTTTCTTAAGATATGATTCATTAGATTCGTTTCACTGTTTTTTTATTTTAATACCGATTTCTGTACACTGAAAATTAATGAATCACGTGTAAAACTTACAAGTTCAATGAATCATATGAAAAGAATCACACCGATATAAATGAATCAAATAGAGGGGGGGGGAAAAAAATCACAAACGAATCATATGAATCCTGTCCTGGTAAGACACAGAAATGAAAATAAATAAAAAAATAAAAAAATAATCAGTGTGGGAAAAAAATCATGTAACAAAGAATGAATCATAAAAATTTTAACATGGGAGAATAAAAGAATCATCTGGAAGGGGTGGGGGGGGGGTTGTTATTAATTTTAGGTGAAAATTAAAAAAATAATTATAATAAAATAAATAAATAAATAAAAATCATACAACGGGGACAACCAGGGCCTACTTGTTAGAGAAGGGGGTTTGGGACCGAAAGGTTGCTAGTTTGATTCCCAGCCTGGCAGAAAAAATATGTGGCGGTGAGTGGAGAATCTCCCCCCTTCCCCTTCCTCCACCTTCCCGGCTGCAGTGCCCCTGAGCAAGGCACCTAACCCCCAACTGCTCTTTGGGCATCGCAATGTGGCTGCGCACAGCTCCGTGTGTGTGGTGTGTGTGTGTGTGTGTGTGT
Organism: Tandanus tandanus; assembly: GCA_039654325.1. NCBI lineage: Eukaryota > Metazoa > Chordata > Actinopteri > Siluriformes > Plotosidae > Tandanus > Tandanus tandanus. The sequence goes on along the minus strand of JBCNYH010000008.1, from coordinate 6,656,188 downwards.
GTGTGCGTGTGTGTGTGTGTGTGTGTGCTCACTGTCTACTTGTGTGTGCTCACTTTGGATGAGTTAAATGAAGAGCCAAATTTTCCATGCGGGATTAATATAGTATATCAATAAATAAATAAATAAATAAATATGTCTAACTGGCTGTTAAAATTGCTCCTAGGTGATAGTGTGAGGGTGAATAGTTGTGTGCGTTGGTCTAGCCAGTTGTTCTGGGTATACCCCGCCTTCGCCCAGCATTGGCTGACATAGGCTCCGATCCGTATAGGATTAAATAAGAATGAGTGATGAGTGTCTGTTATACAGAAAAAACCCCTCTGTATACACTGTTACTATAGAAACGCTCATACAGTACACTGGAATGTCTAGAAACCCTGCAGCTGGAAATAATGTCCGAGTTGACGTTTTTAATAATGAAGAAAATGTGGTGGTGCAATCAGAGCAAACGCTCCACATGCCAATCTCAGTGTCTTCTACAGCTTTAATGGGAACGTGAAAAACCTCACGACCTTTAAAAATGCTGGAGGTGTAGTTTGATTCATGATACACCTTGTGAGGCCTGGAGTCGTTTGGGAATGCAGTGATGCAGCACATCATTAAAACCCCATGGGCCTGAAAGCTCTGGCGTGATGTACAAAGCATAAGGCAGACGTTACAACACATAATTAACTATCTACAAAGGCAACTTTTCAGCTCAAGTCTATCTAAAAACAGTTTATCCTGTGTATTATATTTGTACAGGCTTGTCAAGTTGGTCCAAAGACGCAGTCCTGAGTGTGTATAAATCACCGAGCTGTACGTTCTGCAAACGCCAACATGATGTAACGGGAACTCATCCCAGTTTTATGTAAGACAGCGAGAAAAACACTGTCTGGCTCGGCTTGAAGGTGCCATTGCTTTGTCGGCGTTCTTTCTGTTTCAGTTTTGTGCTTAGATCTGTTTCGGTTTGACTGAGTCCCGGGGCAAAACAGAGCAAAACAGAACAGGACAGCGCTGCCCTCAGCCCTCAGCCCCCAACTCTCAGCCCTCAGGTGCGCGTAGTGGGAAAAAAAATAAAATAAAAAAAAGCCCAAAGTGAACGCCGTTCTTGTTCCAGAATTTTTCCACAAATATTTGAGGTGCACTGAAATTAGAACTGGATCCCAGCCAGGCCTTTGAATTCCAGCGAAGATGACTGCACGTGCCACCCAATCTCTGTTTCTCATTTCTCGACTCTCCCACCCCCACTTTCTCTATTTTTTTTTCGCTGAGCCACGAGTCTCAATGCTATCATTCTGTGATTCGGCGCAAATCTGGCCTCGTGTGTGCAGGAAATGGGACTAAACCCGGCTTTCTGAGTGGCCCAGAGAGGAAACGCCGCAATAAGCAAGGGGTGTGCGTTTAAAAATAACCCGGTATAAAAGGTCTGGGCAGGAGCCCACTCGCCGTCATACTCTCTCCAGTTCCACAAGCACGTTGCATGCTCACTCGCTCAGGCACTTCCAGGCTCACGGCCCAGCCGAACTGAGCATCCAGATCTAGCAGGTATGCTTCGTAAAATAAGTACAAATAACGTCCTGGAAAGGACGAGGAGTGAAATCAGACCTCAGACTGGAGAAAAGACATGAATATGATGCTCCGCACGTAGATCACGAGGACAGTCTCTTGGATGTATGTTGCGGAGAAGGGAATCTTTGAAGCTTTTTGGTTTGTTTGGAGGCTCCTAACGTTGTTTTTTTTTTTTTTATCACTAGGTCTTTTATTTGCTTTGAGACAAAAGCACGAAGACAAAGAGACTAATTTAATGAGCCTCTTTGATGGCAGGCGCATGTTTAAGCATGTTCAGTTTCTTCAACATCATCAGTTTTTTGGCGCTTTTGTTTGGGGTATGATTTATCCTGTAAGGTTGGTACAGCACATTTGGGTAATTAGTTCAGGCGTGGAGAAAGTGAAACCCGGGACATGACACACATACACGCAGACATAACACATCTGCAAAGTGACATGAAAAGAGTCGTGATGAGAGAAACTTACTATTGAAATTCGCCCACCAGGGAAATGCCTCATGTTTTGTACATTCCGAATGAAAGAATGATGGCGGGTGTAGAACGTGTTAAAGGATCAGCGTTTACTTCCTCGTGAGCAGATGGTGTGGTATTACTTGAGACTGGAACAAAATAGAAAGTGAACTGATGGAATGTGTTCACTGGATAACTTGATGATTTAAAAAAATGAAACGTGAAAGGCATAATGTACAGCGAGGGGGTCATTACTGAGAAATAAACCCTGACAGGGTGATATAACGACCCTTAAATCACCCTAAAGTTATCGATTTCGCTGTAATGTTCGAGTCGATGTATATTATCCAGCTGGTTACATGACTGCTAAGTAAAGGAATAAAACAATCTAAACTAAAACGATTTTATTGCTTTAAAAATTATTTTAATGACTCCGATAATGATGTGCTTCATAGCAGTGGTCTGTTATTCATAGCAACGGTCTGTTATTATCCAGAAATAACACATCATAGAATACAAAAATTGTCCAATCAGAATCAAGTATTCGCCTAAGCCCATGTACAATATAAAATACTGGTCAAAAGTCTTAGAACAACCTGATTTTTTTCAGCTTTCTTTTTATTTTCCCTGTTTTGCAAGTGTTACCTCCCTATCACATACGTCCTCCCCAAACCAGGGAAAGGTGTAAGCATGCATATGCCCCCTCCGTGACACGCGATGTACACCCGCTGCTGTGCATGCTAACTTTACCAATAATTGAATTCATTTTCTAAGCCGTTCAATCCTAATTAGGGTCACGGAGAGGCTGGCGCCCATCTCAGCCGACTCTGGGCGAGGGCGGGGTACACTCTGGACAGCTCACCAGGCCATCGCAGGGCAGCACACACACATCCATTCACACTCACACTCATTTGGAACAGCCAATTGGCTTACTGTGCATTTTTGTGGAATGTGGGAAGAAACCAAAGTACCCAGAGGAAACCCATGCAAGCAGGGAGAGAACATGCAAACTCCACACAGAAACGCCCCGAGCCCGGGAATCGAACCCGGGACCTTCTTGCTTTGAGGCGGACGTGCTAACTACTGCCGTGCCGTACTGCCCCAATAATTTCACTGATAATTAAAATGTATTTATTTATTAATTTGAGTTCCTCATGGTTGAAATTTAATAAAAAATAAATAAATCAGCTTCTGAGGGAACAGCGGTTTACAGCTGCTATAATGTAAAGCCCGGTCATTTAAATATTCTTTGATTATTGACCAATTGAGACGGCATAAAAGTAATAAAACATGTTGTAATTTACGTATTGTTCCGCCGCGATTATATGTGACCTCCTAGGTTTTTTTTGGCAATAGTCAAAGTACATTTTGTTACACCATCCAGACTATAGTGCAAAAAAAAAACATCGGGTTTGGGAAGCATTTACTCATCAGGCTTTTTTGGCCCAGACACAACACAACGCTGCAGATGCTCTGACATGTGAGTAACCGCTGTGTATTAATTCAAATCTGAATCATCACACAGTCAAAAACGGGAAAGCCTTCAGTCTGGGCTACAGTCAGAATCGAGAAAGAGAGAGAGAGAGAGAGAGAGAGAGAGAGAGAGAGAGAGAGAGAGAGAGAGAGAGCGAGAGAGAGAGAGACAGTGAGAGAGAGACAGTGAGAGAGAGAGAGAGAGAGAGAGAGAGAGAGAGACAGTGAGAGAGAGAGAGAGGACAAAGTAGGTATTTCTCCAAGTGAAACTGCATCAGTAAAAGTGAGACCGGGCCGCGGTGAGCTAATGTTTTTCGACGGCTGCCGTGAAAACAAGCGGGTTTTGCAAACAGGACACTTTGTCCTTCAGAATTTGAACACACAAACACAGGCTGGGGCATGGAAATTACAATTTGCATGCTTGATGCTTAGGTCCCATAGAAACACACACACACACACACACACACACACACACACACACACTCTCACACACAAACGGTAGGTTGACACATTGCTTAGAAATGATGCCTGTTCTATGGCTGGGAGTGTATGGGGGTTGGACATATTGAGCTTAAACACTCACGTCAAGGCAACGTGAAAGAATTCAATGCCGTCCATGACGTGTGTTTATAATTACTGTCATTTTGTGGAAAAAATATACAGAATGTATTCAAATGCGAGGCTTTCCTTAAACATCTCAGAGTTCCATCAGAAATTATTTGGCATAAAAGATTCGATTGGACTCCTCAGATGAGGCACAGACACAGTGAGTTGGGTCTTGATGCACCTCAGTGAACCTCAGAACCTTAAGGGGGTGACCACACTAGAGGTGCGATAGAAAAGTGACTGATGCGAATGGCAATGCACAGCTGTATTGCTTCTCATTCTCGAATTTGTCGCGAGGCACTCGCGGCTTCGCATTTTGGTCGCCTGGTTCGTGAACTCATCGCAAAAAATTACAGACATGTTTGAAATTTCCGCAAAAGTCGCAAAACTAGGCTCTGACGCAGAGTACTCTCAAACTCTTCTCAAACAGTCCGTTCAAACATTGTCGTCAGAAGGTCGCAATGTTGTCGCTTTGCTCGTAAATGATTCGTTTTTCAAGTTGGAAAGACTTCCACGCGGAAAGTTTGAGACTTGCTGGCATCCGCCGTACTCTGTGTGTTTTGCCATCATTAGTATTTTATTCGCATTTTGTTCTTGCTAATAACGTGCTAATAATAAGCGAATGGTTTGAGAACAAAAAGCAAACAAAACGTGACTGGTTTACAAAAGGTGATTCATAATTCATAATTCAAAATTTGAAAAAATAAATCAATTTGGGTGCTTTTTTATCGCACCTCTGGTGTGATCACCTCTTTAACATTCAGTCATTTAGTCCAACAGCAGCAAAGAACTTGGAGAAGAAGTTGTTAGGGGTCATAACTTTGGAGGAATTCGATATTAATGCTAATTTGTACAATTTGTGCAATTGAACTAGTTCAAGTGTAGAACTACTCCCCATTCCACACACTGTACATTCTTAGAAATAAAGTATGTACCTCTAACCGTGCATTTCCTAGAAAGGATCCAATGGGTTTAAAACAAATCAAGTATAGCCACATTTCAAACTATTCATACTATTACTAGTATAATTATTATAATTATATAAACAAAAGACATACTCTCTCGGCATTTCTCTTACAAGAGAACAAAGGGTGCGAATCTGTGAAATAAATGGTGCCATTTGTTCTCAGTACTGGGATGGTACACTTTTTTTGGTGGGTATGCTATGTCCATGTTTCCATATGACAGATCAAAAATGATGGTGTGCAATGCCTGCGTCATAAATTAAAAGCATGTGACATACATAACATAGATACACGTTACTATACACACTCATTCTGTGGATTTCCATAGAAATATGAATCATGACACAGTGATATGTGACTATAATCATCTTATAGAAGGGGAGAATACTGTACTTTTCCTCCCTGGAGTATCATGAGGGTCAGTGTGTCAGGGTCACCTGGACGTGTGAATCAGGTAAACATTAAGGGTATCATTGACTTTAAGGACCACTTAAGTAGCTTTTAAAATATAGAGTTAATTAAAGCTACAGGACACGATCAACAACCCCCACCAGCACCCCTGCAAACAGTGGTGGATGTTTATTTATGCAAATGCTTCCCTCTCCATTAACCTGTAATGATGTGCATGTCATCTTTAAGAGAAAGCATGGCTTGCATACATATTGAGAGACATGTCCTGAGCCCAACAACACCCCCAAAGAGGCTCCCGCACCCCCAGGAGGACCCGTCATTAGCGAGCCTTAATGGCTCCGTAAACAATGCGAATCAAATCGCAGCGCCGATCGGCGCGTCGTCCGACCTGAATGCACCGCTTCATTTGCACGTGAATGACGCGCGACGTGAGCGTCGAGCGCGCGGCAGAGAAGGGGAGACACGAGCGGCGCCCGCGTTTAGACAAACCTGCTGCGCGGGGACACACACACACACACACACACACACCACACACACACAGCCGCGAGCGCGTGCATACCGTCGTCGACTGTAGTTTGCACCAGTTTCGGCTGCTGCACCAGAATTTACACTCACTGAAGCAAAATAAATAATAAACAAATAAATAATAAATGCAAATAAAAATTTAAACAGAAATAATTCAGGACTTTATTTAAAATAAACCAAACACGTTCTTCACTCAGTCTGAGTATGGATCTATTACTATTATTATTATTATTATTATTATTACTATCACTATTATTATTACTATTATTATTATTATTATTACTATTATTATTACTATTATTATTATTGCTGCACATTAACACGTACACACACCAGGTGTACCCCACCCTCGCCCAGTGTCGGCAGGGATAGGCTCCAGCCTCCCCTCGACCGTAGCAGGGTTAAGCAGATCAGCAAATGAGTGACACACACACACACACACACACACACACACACACACACACACACACACACACACACCAAAAACAAGTGTTTCATTTGTTTTCTGTGCAAAGTTGAAGTGATGAAGTGTCAGTCCAGGTATCAACAGACTATATAGGATACATAAACAAATAAAAATGGGGGGCAAACAAACAAACAAATAAAATACCATCTCGTGGTGGTTTTTCTCTTTTTCCCCCTAATGTGTCGCTTTGTGTCTCTTAGTTACACCCTAGGCTGCTTCTTTAAATAAAATAGTTCAGGTGGATATTATGTTGCAGTTACTTTGACAAGTGAAACCCATCAGAGCTGCCAGATGAACAGTCCCGAAATGTTGCATTTCCCAAAAAGAATACTTTAAAGTGATCCACCAAAATATCAAACTGGATCGAATTGATGCGCGGCTGTTTCATTTTACCGCCCAGTGTGATTAAAGGCATTCAAATCTGGCAACTGGGAGCGACATGACGGTTGCGCATGCGTGCTGCACATCAAGGGGATCGCGGAGCCCCGCCCCTTCGCTCTACGTCATGCCTCGCGAGTAGCTAAATGCGTGTATGAGCGCGAGGCAAAGGGAGAGAGCGTGTGTGTTGTGCTCAGATCAAGTGGAGAGAGAGAGAGAGAGAGAGAGAGAGAGAGAGCGCCACTCGACCTGCTCTTTTATACCGGCTATTTGTGGGCGCGCTACCTCCATCCTGAACGCCGCTTCCTCCGCTCGTACAATTGGTCCAGCTGCGGGGTTTATAAGGGAGGAGGGTTTCTACCTGCCACACACTCGCTGCCCGCTCAGGACGTTGGAGCAGCGCGGCTTTATGGGAAAGAAAACGAACCCCGGATCAGACGTGTGTTAATATTTTTGACGTGCAGAGCGGTGTATTTAACGCTCACATCAAAAAACAGCTGGTTTTTTTTCTAGTAAAAGTCTGACGTTTGGGGAAATGGCTTTACCTGGGACCATTTTACCATCAATCTCTACATTCGCCGGACAGAAAGAGAAACTTTGGGAGAGTGTAAGTCATACTTGTATCCTATCTTTACGCAAATTCTATGCGCATTTTACACCAAACTCTGTATTAAAGTTATCTTAAAAAGTGAACTTCATCCCAGGCTACTGTTATCTATTTAAGAAAAATAATAATAACAATCTTAACACTGAATGCAATTCTTTCTTTTTCTTTTTGCAGAGGTGGATTGGAGACGTGGAGAAGCCACTGTCGTGCGCGGTACCGAGTGTGGATGCGTGCCGTGCCAGAAAGGACGACGACGAGCTGAGTGATTTCTTAGATCTGGAGTTTATCCTGGCCAACACGACCGGTCCGGGGAGCATGGTGGGACCGGCGGACTATAATTCAGCAGTGGAGCACTGCACCATGTACCAGACAGGGAGCGCGTACGTGCCGCCTCCACCACCGTACACCCACAGCCTTGTGGCGGAACTGTTGCATTCCGAAGCGGACAACACCTACGGCACAACCATCACCACCACCAGCAGCCACAGCAACAGCATCGGGATTCAGGGCCGGTTCGTGGTGAACTCCGCGCCTTTCCCGAGGCAGGACTTCGTCGACGGGATCAAAGTTGAACCGTGCGCGGACGGCTACGGTCCCGTGCTGGGCATGGTGCCCCAGAGCTGCCACAGGATCAAGCAGGAGGGCAACGTATCGTGCGCGATGTCCTTTGACCAGCCGAGGCTTGCCGTCTCTCCGCAAGCCGCTGGAAACATGACGCCGCCGCTGAGCCCGGACGATCAGGCGCGTTGCCACACGCAGATCTGCCGTAGCGCTTTCCCGCAGAACGGCTACTACCCGAGCCACGCGCCTCTGCCACAACAGCAGCAGCAGCAACACCAGCATCAGCATCAGCCTCTGGCTTACGCCGGAGCGCGTGCATACGCGGCCATGTTTGATGACGCCCTGGGTATGGTGCAGCCTGGTGCGCCGCGCGCCCTCCTCACTCCACCGTCGTCGCCGCTCGACCTGCTGGAGTCCAAGCCGAAGCGCGGGCGACGCACCTGGCCGAGGAAGCGCGCTGCCACACACACCTGCACGTACGCTGGATGTGGCAAGACGTACACCAAGAGCTCACACCTCAAGGCGCATCTCCGTACTCACACCGGTAAGAGGATTTATTATTATTATTATTATTATATTTGAGACACATCATGCAAATATGGGTTTTTTTTTTTTTGGTTGTTGTGTTTTTACGCATGACAAAACGATTCATACTGAATTAACATCTCTCTCTCCTTCGACCTATCAGGTGAAAAGCCGTACCACTGCAACTGGGAAGGCTGCGGCTGGAAGTTTGCCCGCTCCGACGAGCTCACACGTCACTTCCGCAAGCACACCGGCCACAGACCCTTCCAGTGCCACCTGTGCGAGCGCGCCTTCTCCCGCTCTGACCACCTGGCGCTGCACATGAAGAGGCACATGTGAGGGACACACACAAGACAAACGGCCAAAAAAAGAAAAGAAAAGAAAAGAAAAGAAAGAAGCGCCAAAGCCTTATTACTGCCTTATTTAATTCCTTTGTACAAGACCAAAAATATTGTTTTTTTTTATTTTGGGTCGAGAAAGATTTCTATTGTTCTTTATACTTTTGTAACAGTGTAGCTGGTACTACGTGGGATTTATAGAGCAGGCAGTTCAGTGTTTTGGGAACAAACAGCAACCTGCAGGGCTGGTCCTATAATATATAAAATCTCTCTGTCTCTGTATAGCTCTGTTGAAACTGGAAACAATGTGTAAGCTGAACACAGTGCCTTTCTAATGATGAATTTAGCATGCATGCTGCGCTGCCAGGATTGTGCAAAAAAGCGACATCCTGAAATCATGCGTGATGACAATGTTTTCCTCTTGAAACTGCCTTCAAATTGTTCTGGACCAAAACTGTTTCTCATGTTTGATACTCTTCTGACACTCGGTTTTCATGGAAGTAAGAGATAGTTCTAGATATTGTATCATGAAAGGTACAATAACATGATCAAGCCCCGTTGTACGCTAGCACATACACCAGGGCGAGACCCTCTGCATTTGTATTTTTTAAAAAGAATATGTAAATAATTTTTATATTGTAAGTATTGTATTTATTGTACATATTAAACTAAATTTGAATATATTCCTGTTACATCTTTGTGACCATCTACTTGTCCCTCCTCTTAGAAAAAGACAACTCACATATTTAAGCTCAGCCTCTTATTATGGGCTGCTTTGATGTTGCTTTGGAGTCCCCAAAAACTCTGCGGCACACAAGCTCATTACTGGTAACCATGCGCCCTTAACACGGCATTTGGTTAAGGCAAGGGTACCGAGCTGCTATTCCTGAACCCCCACTCAGGCTTATGGAATTGGGTATTATAGTTCAGGCCAAGATGCTTTCCAGCTGCTCTGAGACGAGGCCCGCAGCCTGTGGCTTTCGCCTATAAATACAAACATTACATTTCCATAATTACAGAGAGAGAATTTAGATATGTCTGGACGAAGGGGCGCTGGGCTACGTCTTGAAGATCGAGAAGTGCAGGGATAATAAAGATTTAAAGATTCACACAAGGTTTTGATGTGTTCAAACAAGCCGCCTGAGCGTGCAAGTGCTGATGAGATTCGAAATTCAGTCGGAGGTAGTCAGGAGAGCACATATTTGTGGACATCCACTTCTAAAACTTTAATCATCACTGAGCAGCCAAAACAGAGTGGAGAGATTTAAAAAAGAACAACATGAAGTCTCAAAAGGGGGGAAAGAAAAGGCATGTAAACAACCAGACGGAATACCAGACGTTTAGTTTGAGGGGAATTAAAGTCGTACATTTTTGGCATGGTGCTTGTGTGAAACGTGGTGTGGTCATGATGTTCAGTTCTGGTGAGCAAAATTTCTCATACAGGGGAAAAAAACAGTAAAGAAAAGAAGAAATGCAAGCCAGGCTATTAATGGAAACCTGGTGAGGTGTAAAAGTAGAAGTCTCATTTCACTTTTTTTTGTTCTGAGGATAGTAACTTCGACTACCAGGACATGCATGAACAGCAATATGAGCTTCTCATTTTATAAGAGTTTTTAAATAACACACGTGTTTAAAGAGCAAAAAAAATAAAAAATGCTGCCAATGTGAGTTTCAGGATTAATACACAGACACACACACACACTTCTGTACTTCTATTTTTGTGGGGACACTCCTTCACATAATGCATTCCTAGCCCCTTACCCTAACCACAACCATCACAACTCAATCTAAACACCCAACCCCAACCTTTAAAGGGTACCTGTGGTGAATTAGTGTTACTAGCCCTTAAAAACGATCACATATAACATCAGCAGTTTCTTACGGCAACATCAGTCCATGCCCACTTACAAAGTGCGCACGAGTGTTACGACTCTAGGCATGCTCAGAGACATGCTGCCTTTCTGATTGGCTGTTCCAGCCCGGTAGTGACGTGAACTCGTTGGATTGGCTGGGCTACATCACTGACCCCGTGCATCATAACACATTACCGTCCAGTGCTCAGCTGCACAAACAACAAGTGCAGAGATCACAGAAAACATTTCTTTGTGTTCCTAAACGGACTGAAGACAGGAAAGCCGAGTTGGCAAAACGTTAGCTACATCAGACATTTTGGATTCACTCTGATGCTCATCCTCAGAGTCACCAGAATGTGACATCTCACTGTCCGAGGAAAATAAATCCCCTGCTAATCCCCGCAGTTCAGCCCTCACTAGTAATCCACGGGTTAAAATCACTAATTTTGTGCTTTTTATGGTCATTTATGTCAAAATAAGCGTCTGGATCACTTAAACGTATTTCATATTCACGAATCATGCTGTAAGGATGAGCAATACCGCTACTCTTTTAATCCTAACCTCAACCCTAAAACCTAGTCTTAAAGCCTTTTTACACTGAACTTGTTGCTTTACGTGATTAACTTGCACGACGATATTATTTTCTTGAACGACTATCCCCTAAACAAACACTTCCACATCAAAGAAAAAAAAGCGATGTTTATTTTCTAATTTTCCAGCATGTCATCCATGAAGGGAACGCATTCAACCAATCGGAGTGTTGCTTGTTGAAACTATCACACCTGAACTTGACAGCTGGCAGACGATAGCGGAGACTCTGATTTATTTCGTAGCTCAGTATCCGGCACTAGGACTCAAAACCAACAGATATATAAAGACAGCAATTTAAAAACCCGACCCGACATCCTGAAATAGATCTGAAAGCCGCCGTGATCAGAGTTTCATCTCCTGGACTACGCAGTGAAACCCCCCGTGTTCTCGCCTCCTTCTCAGTACAGCATGTACCCAAAATTTTCTCTGTTTCTGTTTTACATGTAAAAATACAAACATCAGCTCATCATTATTTGACGACTTCATTGGCGAATTTGATGAAATGCTCGCCGTTATCATGTAGCGTTCAATTTGAAGATTTAATCTGTGTTAAATGAACTTTTTTTTTTACACTTTTTATTCACGTTGCACTGTATGTAGTACAATCTTTAACCCTCAAACAACCCTTCGAAAAACTGAAGACCAGCAAAAATGTCCTCACTCTGTCGGTTAAAAACGGTCTTCAATATGTAACAAGTACGCACACACACACACACACACACACACACACACACACACGAACGTTTTTATAATTAAGATAAAAAAACCAGAAGAAAATAAAACTGACCTGTGTATCACAGCTAATAACTGGGAAAACACAGATCGATATGGAGCTGCAACTGTAAATACGGCAGATGGACCCCTCATACATCCATCAGAAATACATTCAGAAAAGTACCCCCACCCCAACAAGAATCCCTGAAGGCAGCCTGTTATTAACCTACTTGACACGGGACACACCGCGGCTAAATCTAAAAACGTGGCAAGAATTTGGCTGAGCACGCCTGAAGAGAAATCTTTTAAAATTAAGCACATATGTGGACGCTTTGGAAAAAGAGAGAGAGAGAGGGAGAGCGAGAGAGTCGCAGAACGTCAAATAACAACATGAATGAGAAACGAATTCCTGGCCTGTATGTCAGCGTCACCTGAGCCCCCCCCCGACCTCTTACATCTTTTTCACTGCCACCTCTTAAATACAAGTGCTTTATCAAGCGCTCTGTAAATGCAATTGTGAACCAAGGAATGTCCTGTTATTTCAAATAGCCATAATCGACATACCAAAAAGCCAAAAAACCCATCCGGCTGCTGAACTTGTTTTCACACTTGGACTGAAATCCTGAATTCACTTCCCCCGCCCCCTCCACCAACGTATTCAGTCTAAACACAGGTTTAAAAAAAAAAAAAAAAAAAAGGTCAATAGCATTTAAGACAGCTTTGTTGTGAGAAAATGGAAAAGCAGTGCAGCGCGCCAGTCTGACTCTGTAATCGTACAAAGGAAGTTTCCTAATAGTGAGATTGCATTACACACATAAAAATACAAACAGGAACATCTCAGGAAAAAAAAACCTCAAACACACACTTGTTACATATCTACGCTTGCAATCTATACTACAAATTCCCAGCGGTGGACCAATCAGAGACAAGCGGATTACCCAAGTACTCGATTTTTATGTCATAGTTGCTTTTTTATTTATTATTTACCAGATTTTTTGGCCACTTGACAAATATTAAACTATTCTTTTTTTTTTAACAAATACAATATATTACACTTTAAACCTGAACTGATACATAAAACCCATCACAGTGGCTCTGTAGTAATATGACCATGTTAAAGCCACAGGCTCAAGTTTCACAATCTGGTTATATTTCTGCCTCAGGAGCACAAGATAAAAATTTCGGCACTGCCTAAAAGCGGAGCTCCGAAAAAATTTATTTCTCCTGATACAAGCTTTCAATGTGAATTTGTTTTGATGACGCCATGGCTGACGTAACGTCATGTAACCATCACGTTACGACCGCCCCCTCCACAAAGTTACGATATTGTCTGAAAGTGTTATGCTATTGAGATAAGCCCAATATCACCACAGGGGTGTGAGATGCTGGATAGGTTCACTTCGGTACACACGTTATGCGCTTCCTCAATGTGATTGGGTTCAAAGCCTTTCTATTCAAATGAGTAATGCATTGCACGGCAGTAATAGTTTATTTTACCAGCTAAAAATATGAAGATACCGACTGCTGATGGCTCATAGAATTCTGTTTACACTGTTAAAAAAAAAAAAAAAAATTTTTTTATTTTATTTTATGGCTTGAAACAAGTAACAGTTTGGAGGGGAAGATAAAGTAGAAAAACTGACCATCACTCGGACATTCATTCCCATGACGACGGTTATATACCAGCATGGAGTCCCCATGTGTACACGTACGGACAGACAGACGGACACAATGTTCACGACACAAAAAAAAAATCTATGCTATACCAATTTCTCTTAATTATGGTTCTCCGTGTAACTCCACTATTAATTAACCTTAGTTAAAATAACCACAAGGTCCCCTCGCGAAACCAATTTGGTCACACGCCACTTCCTATCCTCCAGCAAACTCTCACTACCATTCGACAGCTACCAAGAGGCAGGTCAAGTGTTCAGAATACTACGCACACACTACAAGGGCGTGAGATGCTCAGCTAGGCTTCCATTGACTTCTATTCACATTCAGCTTTTTTAATCATCATCATCATCATAACATCAAATTCCTACTTCGGAACACTAGAGCCGCTGGTATTTTCTAGAAAAAACAGAACTCTGTGTGAGTGGCTTCATAACCTCGTACCTCATTTTATGGCTGTGGAAACTTTAGAAAGAATTTTCTTCAATGACACTGAAAATCACGTCATGAACCTGCGTTGTCCAATCACACAGGACAGAAGTAACAGGAAGCTCCCAGGAATTGGGGAAAAAAAACAACTTCAACATGTAAAAAGTAAAAATGTGAAAACCCTGTAGAGGTCCGACTGCACTTGGAGAAAAGGACGGCCGAGTCACATTCCAATCATGAAGTGAGCCAAAAGTACTTTGCTTGCAATTCCCGTCGCTTTTCATTGGCTTGCATCACTGAAATTGCTCAGCTGGGGCTAGAACAGGAAGTCCCCAATCCGGTGTCAACCCGCCAGTGCGGCACTGTCCACTCGGCTAACACCGTGCTACTTCGGAGACACTTGAATCCAACCAGCTGCAAAGTGCTGTCCGCCGCCTTCTGCATACATGACCTCCCAGATGCCCAGGATTAGCAAGTGCCACAGTGACTGAAAGGGCAGAGAGAGCATACCATCCCTCCCATTAGTACAGCATGGCTGTTTTCACATGCAGCTCGCTGGTGGAACGCTGCTGCTACAGTGCGTACAGTATTTTTTTTTTTTCCCCCGGTACAATTTTTTTATGATGCTACAGTTTAAATGTGGTCGATGACCTACATGAGTCAGGTGCAAATCTTTGGGGAAATCTGATGAAACTGAAAATATACCTGGAACAATATGATTAAGCGTGCACACGCAACGCACGGTTCAATGAATGACTGAAGCTGAGGTGGATGAAATTACTAGAGATTGGTCTGAGACCTGATGAGATTCACGTTTCATGCTGCATCACCGTGAACTTCGACTCAGAACAAAACCTCACACAAACGTCTTATAAGAAACCCGACCCGAGGTGTGATTATTGCTGAGAGTGACACCAAAGACACATTAACGCAGCCTGGATTTGATTTCACTTTCGTGATAAAAATCAGAAAAACAATCTCGTGTGTGGTTTCGTATAAAAAAAACAATATTTTTACTTATGAAACATTTCGAGGGAGAGAGAGGAGCGGTTCAGGTGTTCGGGACACCTAAACCAACAGTACAATCTGGAAGGAATTCCTCTTGGTTAGAAATCACGCTCGGATGATTTGACATGTTATAGGAGTTTAATGACAAAAATTAAGCAAATAAAATTCATTTCCTTCAATTCTATAT
>JBCNYH010000008.1:6630251-6640738 GCA_039654325.1 Tandanus tandanus | reverse complement strand
ACATATATACACATATATATATATATATATATATATATATACGTAATAAAGAACTCCACCACATAAGTGATGACGGTTATGACTGTTAATGGTTGCTGGCTACTTCCAAACCGTGCTAGCGACCGATCTTTAATTCACTCGTCACTCATGTTCCACAGCTAGTTAGCATCAGAGGTGTGTTTGAGCAGGAAAACCATAAACGTTCAGTGCATGTCGTCTACAGCTCATCCTAACACTCAAACACACGAGGGATATGACGGACCAAGTAGGTAAGAAACTGATTCCAATCATTTCTAGACATTGGCTGGAACGTACAGTCTGAGGTTTCTTTACTTCCTCACTCCTGAGCTTTTAATCCTACATGGCACTAGTGCTTGATAACCCAAAATCATTGTGAAAAGAAAAAAAAGAAAGAAACAAAAAAGAACCCTGATTTATATCATTAAACGTAGAGCCATTATGGAGATAAATGACGCAGGGAAGGAAGTAGCAGAGATTGTCCGTGCATCTGATGAGCATATAAAGCGAATGCCGTTAGCAAGTTTTGCTAATCTGTTGCTAACCCTACTATGTAACATGTAAATTAAACTGAAACACATTTCCAATAACAGTTGTGTGTAGAACTTGCATAGTGATCTGTCAGATGTACATTTTTGGGCCACGAATATTTATCAAATTAAAATGTTTAGATAAAAATAAAAGTCCTGGAAGGCACACGTTCACAACTCAACAGCCAGAAGAAAAGCCGAACTATATACAAGCGATGTGATCGACGTGCACGAACGTAAGGTCAGAATCACTGCTGCATATTTGTCTTCATGTAAAAAAGGCTTTTTTATTTTATGTTATATAAAATCTACCCAGGATAAAATGTTGACAGCCAATGACCTTTCAGAAAGCTCGGATAGAAAAGATTTCTTTCTTTTCTTTTGCAACAAATAAAAACAACAACAACAACAACAACAACAACAAAAAGATACTCATCACATGTATATATTTATACTTGTTCTTCATATGATCGTGGAGTCCGCTTGTAACATTCTTTGGATCGTAATCGGTGTAAATTACTTGCTGTTGTAGTAATAACTTAATAATAAATTAAAAAAAGAATAAAACAGGCATGAGTTCTCAAATCTCTGAGTGAGAAGTACCGAATCATAGGGTTATAAATAGTTCCCATGTTGGAGAACAATAAATATGGTGCATTTTGTACATTTCAACTGATTTTCCAAAAAGGTTTTTTATAAATCAAGCATACCAATGACAGTGATTGTCTTTTTTCAGGGTTGTAGTTGGTAGATATCACTGCTTAAAGCATGCAGTGTATATATGAAGAGCTGAGAACCAGAGTGGTCTAACCAACAGATAGCTGATTTTAAGAAAATTGACATTTCGTCAGGAGAACACTGGAGTGTCAGAAACGCACCAGCCTCGACTTCAACTATTTTATGCAGCAAAGAGGATAAACCATTCTGGCAAACACAGACCTTATCGACATCTGTCAAAATATCATCTCATTTTTTAGTATTTGGAGGGTTAGACCACTGTGGCTTTCAGCCCTTCATATACATATGTTCATATACATGTATGTGTGTGCACACACATACACACACACATATATATATATATATATATTACATACATACATACATAAGTGTGTGTTTGTGGGTGGTTAGGGTTGCGGTATATGTATGTATTTATATTTAGCTTTCACACTCACACAAATAAGTAAGTACAACCCTGTGTGTGTGTTTGTGTGCCCATAAAAATGAGCGTTAATGCACCAGACTGACATTTTTAGTTATGTACTTCTCAGCTTTAAAATGACCCGAAAAGTTTTAAAATCAGAAAAAAACTAAGACAAAATTTGTCTCAAAACTTTTAAAAGAAATTAAATTTAATCAAAACACAGTTTGGTGAATTAACACTCATTATGTAGGGTATGTATGTATGTATGTATGTATGTATGTATATGTATAGGTAGGTGTGTGTGTGTGTGAATAATCTATGAAACATGTTTATGTAACCTTTGGTCGTACGTTCAGTAGTTTTGTCTCAACGCACTTTAATCAGAACCTGGGACGCACCCATGAGACGTTTGGTTAGCCCGTGTGTAAGGCAGTGTTGGACAGAGTGCAATTTTAGCAGCAGAGAAAACAGCCGAGTTATGTGAGCCTCAAAGCTCGGGGGAGTGCTCGACAGTGAGAATTTCAATAGACCCCGTGTTCTGTTGTTTTTTACCCTCGGAGGAAGCGGTATTTAGGATGGCGATGGCGCAGTGTTGGGCTCTGGATAAGGCACTGTGGACTGGCCTCACGTTCTGGACATGTCGACCCGGCTGAGAGCGAGAGCCAGCTCCAGATCCTGCTGCTCCTGTAGGCGAAGCCTTCTCAAGCGCTCTTCCTCTCTCTTGCTCTCACGCTTGGCCCACTCCAGCTGGTCGACTTCATTTCCAAGCTGCGAGAAAGCAAGAGGCAGACAGAGGCTCATGTCAGACACGGTAGAGAAAAGAAAAAAAAAAGAAAAATCAAACACTGATTCACACGCAGTGGATGGATCGACTGTTGGATTTTAGTGAAATTAGTAAAAACTATGTGATCAATTCAAAACAATGAATCAACTTTTAAAATATATTTATACCACAGCACTGTTGAATTCTGGGATGCTACAAGTAATGTAAGGCTACATAACAGATTAATAATAATAATAATAATATAAAAATAAAACAATTAAAATAAATTAATAAAAATAACAGCAATAATAATTTAAAAAAAATCAATAGTAAAATTACAATAACAATAATGTAATAATAAAAAAAAATCATAATATAAAAATAATACTAACAAAAATAAATAAAAGTAATTAAAATAAAAGTAAATTAATAATTAAAATAATAAAATCATAAAAGTTTAAAAATAAAAAATAAGAATAATAAAAATATTAAAATAAGGTAATACAATAGTAAAATAATAATATTAGTAATATAAAAATACTAATAAAAAATAATCATAAAATCACAATAAAACTAAATAAATAATAAAATTCATTAAAGCATTAAATAAAAGAATAATAAATAAATAACATGCTGTTTTCTAAAATTAACAACAAAAAATTAATATGAGATATTAAGTATTTCATAAAGAGACGTTCATTATTTTGGGAAGACGTCACCAGTGTCAGCGTTTTGTAACAGCGCTTTGCGCTTTGTGGTTTCTCAGCAACACCAAAAAGCTGCATTTCTCTCATTAACCTCATAGAAAGGGGAAAAATAGAGCCTGGTAAAGAAAGAACTGTTGATAATTTAACAGTTTAACATAAATAACAACAGGAATAAGTTGATAACTTGTCTTGCAGATGTTCCACCACAAGAAACATTAACTACTGTTTAAAACTGTTCAATAAAATTTAAAACAGGGTTCAATCTGCTGTGGTATAAGAGGAATAAAACACTTCCGAGACATACTGCTAGAGGAAAACAATCAGCTCCGGGGTGGTAGCGGTGTTAGCGCATCACGCCTCCCTGGCGCTAATCATTTCCCTAGCACAGCATGCCTGGTCAGGTTTTATTTATTTTATTTCTACATCCGTGTCTGACGGAGGTGTGATTACTTTACGCAACTTGAAAAATCAGACATGCTCAGTTGCGCTTTCACCCGAACACAAACCCCGTGCAAAACACTCTCTGAAAACGATCACACACATTGCTTCTTGGTATGCTGAGAGGGCTGTCACAGATTTGTGAAATGCAAACAGGCTCATTGTTGTATCTTAGTATTGGTGCATTTTGTTAACTGTGTGATTGTTAAATGATAGAATAATACTCAGCCACTCGCTGCGAAAGAATAACATGATGGAGACGATTGTACTGCCTTAAAAACAGTCGAGGAGTAGCGCCGTGAGCGTTTAGAGTCATGTGACAGCCCTATAATCACATACAAATTGAGTGAATAGTTCAACTGCATGTATTACTCAATATACATAAATAACACTGAGGCATAAGCCTATTAAACCCCATCATCCCCCCCAAAAAAAAACACACACACAATTACAATGATGTGACCAATCAGAAATGTGATGTACCTACACCATACCTCACTGAATAAACATCTTATATTCTGTCTGAGATCCATTAAGGTTGCATTTTTATCCCAATACAGCATGGCTGTGTGAAGGCCAAATAAATCTGTTTTTCACATGTGAGGCAGAGCAGATTTTGTGTGTTGTGTGTGGGGTGGAGTAGGTGCTCGCTGTGGTTAACACTCAAGCAAACAAAGAGCTGGGTTGTGGTCAATGTAACCCTCGTACTGACTTACCTTTAAATATTCAGGGTCTGGTAGGGAGAGACATTATCACAGTTCTGAAGCAAGCAGAGCTACACAGTAATAATAATAATAATAATAATAATAATAATAATAACAACAACAACAAAAAAGCGCATGCTTCACACAAGGAAGGGCACCGCGAACACACACAAAGCACTTGCATAGCAAAACACATGCAAGGGTTTCATACAGTACAGTAACAGCATGCTAAAGCTGCCGCTCAGCACTAAAGGCACTAACACGGTACGTTTACACCGTACGGTCGACGTATTACAGACTTACCTTAACATTGGGAGTATGATCTACTACAGAATAAAATCATATCATTACCATTAGTGGAAAACATTCTTAAAAAAAAAAAAAAAAAAAGCTTCTAAACCTGGAGAAGAAATGAATGGGTCAGGATGAGTGGGAGGTTTATTGCACTTTCTGTTTTCAGTCAGAGGTTAAAAGGTCAAACTCTCACATTAAAGAGCGCCTTAAAGTTTTAAGGCTATTAAAAAAAAAAAACTATGATTCATGTTTCAATGTCTTCAGTCTCATTGAATTCTTCTCCTAGATACTTTTTCTGGCCTAAATTGCTGCTGGGACTTTGGAATTTTGCCAAAAATTTGCGATTTTGGACTTAGAAAAATTGCAACAAACCCAGGTTAAATTGTATTTTTCAGTGCAACAGTGGTCTAAATCCAAATGTCCAGGTAGCAATATTACGAAAAATAATGAATAACATTCAGTTAAATACTAACAAGCAGATGCAGTGGTGTCGCGGCTCAAGTAATACTTACTTTTTGAGTCCTCTACTAACTAAAGAAACTCTTTTTCAGGTCGGTTTTTCCAAGATGTGGAGGCTTCACACATGGGCGCCGCCATCTTGGATTTTGCACTTGGCCAACTGTTGTAGTAAATCAGTGAAATAGCTAAGAGCAATGGTGAAGTGCCCCCATCATCTCAAAATTGGAACTCTACCTGGATTTAGGCCCGAACTCATCTGAAAGATTGAACTTTTTTTCATTTCTGTACTCAACTCAAAATTGACAGAAATGGACTTAGCCCACTGTTGCTCTGAGGGGCTCATATGAAGTAGGGACTACAACACACTAAAGTCGTGTCCCAGGGGCAGCTACATGTACCCAGGTTTCTGTACAGTTTTCTTACTTCTTGTTCTGGGCTTTAAAAAGAAAACCACATCATAAAATCACATGTTCTGATATTATCTCCCACAAAAGAGTAAGAGCCCCTCCTTTATCCATTATAATAAGAAATCACCTGCCACCTTCAATATATTCCCGCCCACTCCATATCACGCGACGAACATGCCCCATCCATGACATGTGATGCTGCCACCTACATCTTTATGAACTGCAGAGCATTCATATTCAGGGGCAGCTATCCACCTCCTTATACACATAAGCTCATGGTTGGGAGATGAATGTATGTCATTCTTCCCTCCCATGAGAGCTCAACCAATCACCTTCCATGAATCCAGGCCACAAATGGCTGTGTGCATCAACCTGGATTTAAACTCGCAAACCCTCGAGAATGATAGCCACACCCCTTATTAATACATCACTCAGGATTCTGCGCCCAGAACCAAGCCTGTTTTTAATGCAGTGCCGCCTGAGCGCCTGAAGATTACGACCATCTAATATTGATTTTTTTTTTTAGCCATGTCCCTTGTATGTAGCTCATGCTGATGGAAAGGGGGTTAAATACTGTATCAGTGGGTTGTAGAACAGCATTGTGGGTAATGTAGGAAACTGTTAACCAAACTGAAACTAAACCAATGTAAGATGTATAAACAAAAATATAAAGTGCAAATTTAAATACAAATCTTTAATAAATAAATAAATAAATAAGCAAAGAAGCAGACTTCAGTGGAGACTTTTGCTTCGAAGCGCATCTGTTAATCTTAAATCCTGACAGCTGAAAGAAGCCTGAAGCTAATTCCTACACTCAGGAGGCAAGCAATTTCAAGCAGACAACAGGGAATGTTTCTGGATGCGCAGGTGAGAATCACAACAAGTAAAACAGGACGGTTAGGATCAGCAGGGTCTACAGGTCTCGGGTCTGGTTGGTGGGGTGGGGTGGGGGGTGCTGGGATTAAGACAAGAAAACACGGCTGAGCAGGAACAATACAATAAAACGTAATGCAACAGAAAGCAGCACAGTGGACGCGGGTACAGGACGTGCTGGCATGCCTGAGCTGGATGCACCAGCAAGGGTTAACCAGACTCGACTTACGGCTTTAAGATCCGCAAGACCAAGAGAGTTGGTTAAGGCGGATCTACTGGGCTGTGACAAGGAGAGAGAGTCCTCATGCGTCCTTGGAAAGCAGGGGACACCGAGTGTTTGTCTATGAGCAGCAACTCCTGTACGAGTTCCTGCTGAACTTGTGCCTAAAACAGTTCAGAAAGGGCATCTGTTAGAAATAAAATAAATAAATCAAATATTTAACTCACCGTGTGTACGACTACGTGACCCCTGAGAAAGAGCAGTGATGAGATCAGGCCAGGGAGATTTTTTTAAAGGGTTGACTTGCGGTGTACCAAAACCAGAGCAACGGTTTCATTTCTGCAAATTCAAGCCACCTTTCAAAACCAATTACAACGCCCGTAAGCCGTTACAACAACTGTTGACAAACACAACGAGCTGAGTTGAGCCACAGGCCCCGTAGTACACAGTCACACAGAGTGGAGATTCACTCCGGTCTGTAGATGTTGGTGCTTGAAAAACATTACTAAGAAAACAGAACTAGGTTGATGTGGTTTGTAAAAAAATTAAGCATCGTTATCAGTGATCACCCATATGCCACACATGGAGTGCAAAAGGTCACACAGCAGCTGCTCAGAGCAAGTGAGAGACTGGTTTTGGGCTTCCTCTGTTTTTCTCACGGGTTAGGCACAACTCGCAAATGAAGGGAGTTATTTACTGAAAGTTGCAGAGGAAACAGAAAGTAGAGAGAGAGAAAGAGAGAGAGAAGTGAGCAGAAACTGGCAGGAGTGATTTTAGCCACTTGTGAGAACCTCGGTCCACTTAAAAAAAAATTAAATAATAATAATAATAATAATAATAACAATAATAATAAGCTGAAGCCTTCAACTCTAATGCCTCAGTTATGTTTTAATCTCTTAACATTCTTTATAGGTACTTATTATTAATATATTATCTCCTTTATACTATATAGTAGAGTTGAAAAGCTTACACACCCTAAACACAACCTGAAGATGCCAAAAATATTATTTACCCCAAAAATATTAACAGTTAGGGGTAAAGGAGTTGGGGGTGGGATTCTATGAAACAACTCTTATGTAATAATTTGACAGCTTTCTCAAGTGTACCATGCTTTTGATCCCCAGCTGGAATCTTTGGATTTATTTGACTAATAGATTTCATTTTACTTCGTTGTCATAAAATTCTTTTAAAACGTGACTGTACATAACAAATTTACTCAACTGTAAATAACACACTTAAAATTGCTGTTAGAAAAAAACCTATGTCAGTTTAGTAAATTCTAGCAAAGTATTCTTCTTCTTCCTATTATTATTATTATTATTACTAGTAATCATATACTACCAGTTGATATAAAAGTCGTAATATTAGTAGTAATAATAATAATAATAATATTATTATTATTAGCAGCAGTAATAAGCTAATAATTATTATTAATAATCTTAATGAAAAACATTTATTTAGGTGAACATCACTAAATAGTGATATTCCAACTCGAGATGGAACATCGAGAGGACCATTCAATTCACTGACATCCACCAAGCTTAAGGCTTGATGAACATAAAAAATAATAATCATCTGTTGGGCGATTTTATTTATTGTTTTGGACATTTAATTCATTACCGGCAGGTCAGGTTAGCCCCCCATGCAGAGCGTATGCATTGCATAGCTATTGGTCAATGGTCTTTTCTAATGCCATTCAAAGTTTAGGCATGTACTACACAGAAAAGCAGGAAAAGTAAACTAAAACTATATTATAATTTATTTTTCCATTTTTAAAGTATGTTAATGATAACGATGCCTACTGCAAGTGACCGCCACTAATCGTAATGACTATTATCCTCCAGGTCAACTGAATCACACATGCAGCACATAATAATTAGCAATAGCACTACTAATACTAGAAATAATAGTACTGTGAGTAGTAATAGTTAAAGCAGAGGGTGTACTGTCATCATTATTATTATTACTTGTTGTTGTAGTACTACTAGAAGCAGAAATAATAGTAGTTTGTAGTAGCAGGAAGGAGACTACAGAGAGAGAAGTTATTTAATAATAGCAGAGCAAAGTGAACGCTGAGAGAATACGCTGGCATGGACACTTTTAGCCAATCGTGGGAACCTCACACTTGTTGCTTCTCTGTAGGGTGTGAAGTGTGTACGGCGGTCAAATTCTCACACAAACACTCTCTTCTCTTTCTCGCTCACTCTCCTGCTCCATCATCTCATTTCCTCTGATCAGTGATACGAGCAACATTGCAGCACCACACCCATGTCTACAGTGACAACAGAAAAACAACTCAGCCTGGTACTGTATACGCACGGCACAGCACAGCGCACGGTGTGTAAAGAACACACGAGTGAAAGGTCACAGCAACTCTTCTTTCATGCGGTACTGAATGAGAGAGAGGAACATCAACACAAGTCATGTGTAGTGGACAAGAAATGGCAGCTGGAACAAATTAAAGCAAAGGTGGATGAATTAAGGACAGAGGGGATTCCGGTAAACCTAAGAATGCTTAGTAGTCATTTACTGCAGCATGGGATTTAAATATGGAGTACAGCTCAGGATGCCTGGACCCCTATACAGTAAATGGGTGGGGTCGGGTGCGTTTGTATTATATATGTTTCACATAAAAATGTTTGGAAATCAGGTATTATGTTGCTTTTCTTCCCAAGAAAGCACAACCAGGAAAAATAATGAAGACTGCTGGAAAATAAAAAGGAAGTGCAGCAGTGAAAACAAATCCGGCATCCAGAGGCATCCTGAGGCACCGTAGCTGGATCTGCATGATACTCTCACAATAAAACTTAAAAATAAATAAATAAATAAAACTTGCAGCTCATTTCCTCACAACATTATTTTCAAAGGTGTCATTGCTCAACAGATTTTTTTTTGCCTGTGCCCAATATACATCAAAAACATTCCTATACATATGTACCTTTGTGCCCATGCATGCGACCCTGTTCTGACCCCGACTCCCCAACCACCCGTGTGCCACCCATATTGTCCTCAGCCCATACCAAACATCGTCGAAGGTCACAAGATCAAACTGAAAGGAAAAAAAAAAAAAAAAAAAAAAAAAAAAAAAAAAAAAACAAGCAACGGCATAGAGCACATGGTTCTTGTGGTTCAGTGGGTTCTGCACCAGCAACCAAGAGGTTGCCAGTTCAAACCTCGGGCGTGGCACAGCAGTCCTGCTGACTCAGAATGAAAGCAGTGTTGTTTTTAATGTATTTGCTGTTCCTTATACCGCTGTTCAATTCACACCTCACCCTAAATGATTGTTGGGGTGAAGAGAAGTGTGCAATAAAGCATCAGAGTGGGATAGCACCGAAAATCGACCTGTATATGAGACAGGGTGAGTGCACTTTGTATAGTGTTAACAAGGGCAGTAAAGTACAGGTAGCCGCGCACTCCGCATAGCCTAAGGTGTGGACGCTAAATATATCTATGTGCCTTTTAAATGGCGGAAGAGTGCGGGGAAATACCAGAGCCCATCATGATGCTGTGCTTCACTGATTTTTGAAGTTCTCATAGCAGAAGTAAGTCAAGGAAACAAGCACCAAAAGGTAAATGTATGAAAATCACAATATCAAATCTGTAACTTATCCCATAATGAAAAATCCGAGCGGGATAAAAGCAGTTACCATGGAAACACCGGTTATAATGGAAGTGGATCCGTTCCATGAAAAAAAAGAAAATAGCGGTGCGTTCTATTTAACTTGAAGTTGGGAATGGACAAGTTGACGGTGGTTCAGGGAAAAACTCAATACAGCATTAGCAATATAGGTTTTAGCCGTGTTAGCAATACCAGCGCATCAAAACGATACATTTACTGGTATTTTGTGCGTACACACTACAGCAACATCACAGATAGGTATGGGTCCGGGGGATATATACACGTGTGTGTGTGTGTGTATGTATATATATATA
>JBCNYH010000008.1:6615716-6629984 GCA_039654325.1 Tandanus tandanus | reverse complement strand
TATATATATATATGTAAATAATCATGTGTATATACACATATACATAACTATACTGTACATTCATTGAATATATCACACATACACACGCTAATGTCACTCACCATAAGGAGGCGGTGCTGGTCTGCCTGGTGTAGGTTTTTTGGGTGGAGGCAGAGGGTAGGTCGGTTTTCGGGTTGCAGGTTTCCCGCTGGAGCCCTTCAATGAGAACACAGAAATGTAAACAGATCTCAACCTCGTCAGCCAACAGGACAAGACATGCTGTGTGAGGACGGTATAGAACATGGCAGAGAGCTATTTAAAGCCTACACTTCTTATTTAAAATAAATAAACAAATAACATTTTCCTGACTAATTCTGTTAATTCATGGTGATTCGAGGTAAAAGGCGTAAACGAGCAGTCACGAGCAGACGAGAGATAACGAGCGCAGTGTAAACTACTGGTGGCGTAAAATGTTCTTGAGCTTGCCTGTGGTCTGATTACTGAATAGGCCGTTTCAGCATTGACCTTCCTCCTACCTTTGACATGCTTCCAAAGTCTGCGAAGCCACCGTTCCCGCCAAAGGAGTCGAAAGCGTCCGATGGAGCAAAGGGATCTACATTTTGGGGGGGGAGGGGGGGGGGGTGGAGTCAGAAAGACAGACATGATGTACTTTATTCATTCTCACACAGGTACCCAGGCATGTTTTTCTCTCCATTACAGAAGCGCACGCTCCATCAGGTCAGCACGACACTCTGAGGGCTGCAGGTTTATTTTCAGCACGTGGCTTTACTGTGGCCGCACTGTTTCGTTTTCCATGACTACTCCTGAAAAGCCTGCTTTCAGTTCCCCCCGCGCGACGCTGATGACGTGCGTCTTTAATTAACTGATTACAGAGTGAAGTGGAGGCAGTGTTCGGGGGACTGCGTTGCAAACAGCCCTTATCATCTAGCGCTACGGAACGCAGTTTATGACTTCATAACCAAACCAGTAAACAGCAAGAAGGGAAACAAACACACACACACAAAAACCACTCCTCTACAATGTGCTGCTTGTGTTTGTGAGCACAGAATTGGCATTCAGCAAGCCGATATTAGAAATGGAAACCCGTGTGTTTATTCCATGCATGCTACACTGGTCCATACATGGAGTGGTAATAATGCAGCACACACAAGCGAGTATTCATACAAAACAAGATGTATGAAGAGTGTGTTTTTCATAAACTAACCCTATTTCCTTGGCGAGAAAATAGAAATAGTGTGTCAGTGTTTGACATCTATGGCATGCGATAGAGAGAGTGAGAGAGAGAGGGTGAGAGAGAGAGAGAGGGTAAGCGATCGAGGCAGCTGAAAAGTGTCAGTGTTCCTCGAGAGTTTTCCCGCTGTAACATGCTAGTGGTCTGTTCTGTTTGGCCACAAAGCAAAAGCCTGTTTAAGCGGCACTATTTTAGGGAAAGCTGAAGTTTTTCTTTTTCTACACGCAGGTAAGCACTATAAATAGCCTTTACGCCACAGGAAAGTCTGAAGAGCCACGGATTAAAAAAAAAAAAAAAAACACCTAACAGAAATTTAAACAGAAATTCTGAAACACACTTGTATGAACTTGATGACTCCTTCTTCTGGAAAGTTCTCCCTTACTTTATTAGCCACAACTCAATCACAGGTTGTAAAATTCCATATACGGGGAGCGCCACCACTGAATTGCGTCCAGCCTCATTCCGAGATGCAACCATTTGATACGAGAGCACATCAGAAATGATCCACATATCCTCTTTATTCTCGGATTTTAGCGTAAAAACATTCTTTAATCTATAACGTGTGCATCTGTCAACAAAATGGACCATTATATTGCAAAAATAACCTATAAATATAACTTTGTAGGCCAAGTTCACTCGTTTTCTGAGCCGCTTTACTCCTGCTAGGGTCGTGGGGAGGGCAGGGGTACACCGTGAACAGATCGCCAGACCATCGCAGGGCAACACGCACACACAACCATCCACACTCACACTCAGACCTAGGGGCAATTTGGAACACCCTGTTAACCTAACATGCACTGTAGCCAAACGTGGAGTGTAGGAGGAAACCGGAGTACCCGGAGGAAACCCACACAGAGTTGATGGATGCAGAGTTTTGATCAGAATGTATTTGCACAGTTCCACAGACTCCCACTTAAACTTCACGACTTGGAGGAGTACCAAGCAGTCGACTCTACTCTAATGTGCAGAAGGATAATAGCCTCTAGATGGTGTTTTGAGACATTTCCAACCTGATTCTTATTAAAAAATGGTCAATAATAACATCAACATTAGTGCATTTCTTCTCCGTATAGTAGAAAAATGAGAAGTTGACGGAGAAGGCGATGGGATGGCTGATTATACCTAGAAAGTTCCAGAAAAAATGTCTAGAAACAGTAAATAATACACCTCATCATGTTTTAGTGCTTAAATAATTTACAGTGTTATGTCAGTAAATCTGAACGAACATGACGTGGCTAACAGCTCGGTCATGTAGATCGGGTGGTGTGTGTGGACCTAAGAAGAACAGTGTGGTGTGTTTGTGTCAGGACGTTAGGTTGCATGAGGAAACTCCGATGTTTATCTAACATCTTCTCTCTGAATTATAGTAACTCCAATAACCAGCAGCTCTGAAGCTTCCGCTTACGGACAATTTTAAGAAGATTAAGCGCAGGTTGTTCTTGAGATGGTGAAGATGAGCAACAAATAACTGACGCGCTTAAATAGAAAACAGGAACGTTTAGGTTCCCTCACCCTTACCGGTCATAAATAAACAAATAAACAAACCAACCCGCTAAACAAGAACATAAAAGCTGTATTGCAACATACATACATACACACACACACACACACATACATATATATTTATGTATGACAATGAATGAATGAATATATGTAATTTTTACCTGCAAATACATTTAATTTGCAAAGAAAATGGTTATAATATATATTGTGTGTGTTGGCCCTGCGATGGTCTGGCGAGCTGTTCATGGTGTATTGCCTTCGCCTATTGTCGGCTGAGATAGGCTCCAGCCTCCCCCCGACCCTAACAGGATCCAGCGGTTGGGAAAATGAGTGAGCGAGAGGAGTTCTTCCTTTTGAAACCTACAGTCGAGTATTTTATTTGTATTTTCATCACAGCAGTGGATCGTGTTGCACAAAAGCGTGCTTGTGCACTGTAATGATGACGTAATCAGCTCACTGTAACCCGTCCAGCTGTCTTTAGAGTTAGTGGAAACTAACTGCAGCCTCAAGTTCCACTCATTTGTGCCAGTTCTTCTCTTTTAATAAGTGGAAAGAAAACAAACATAAAAAAAAAATCACTGTTGCATATATGGTACTTCTACACGGAGGGGTGAAGCCTGGTTAAACGAGTGAGGAAGACCATAAACATAGAGTACCTGAGTCTTTCAACTTAGAAGCGATGGATGACAGATTCCCCTGCCTTCCAAAAGGGCTGGCCTGCAGAGAGAGAGAGAACACGATATTTTTTTGGTTTTCATGGTTTAGCGCATAGAGTGAGTAGCTGGTGCTTCCCCGGAGGAGTTCCTCATTCTCAAAGTAACCTCAAATACAAAACTGTTTTGCTTGAAGTCTTTACTTCTGTTATACTACGTTCATGTTTCCATCATCTGACCGTCAAACAAAGATTGAAATCAAATGTGCACCAGATACCTGTGTGGCAGTCTGAGAAAACCCCTCCCATAATCCAATTTTAAGATTTTCCAGCGCTCATATTTAGAACTAATTCCATTTAAAACAGTCAAATAAGCTACAACGGCTGTTGCGCTGGATGCAGCTGAAATCCCGTAGCCAGTAACAAATAGCTCGGAGATCTGAAAGACGAGTTCAAGAGGAGAAAATCCCAGCTTTAATCGCATGGTATAGAGGGAGAATTTTCTCGTTTCTTTTAATTTATTTGAAATGACAAAAAAAAGACATTATCTAAACATACCAAAGCACATTATACTGCAGCTGATCACAACCCTACGCTAATCTGCGCTGCTCTTGGTAGAATGCACTGACATGCTCCGTGTCCATCGTTTTGTACATAGTGATTGGATAACGCACAAAATTAACCACTCCCATTGGGGCATTGCTTTGATTTCAGTCTCATTTGCACAGATTATTAAATTTGGTCCATAATCTCTATTTAAAACATATAGCATTTAACTTGGACTATAATTTATAATAATAACACCATACACATAAACAACGACCATAAACTGGACGACTACCTTACGTCACAGGGTGCCCCCACGTCTGTCTTCCTTCTGGTTCTCTCGGTCATCGTAGGTCATGCCAGAGTCCCTGCTTGCACTCAGCACTGATAAACTCCCTCCTTTAACCGTTACACTGTTATGAGCAAACCTAACACCCCTCGTGATTGTTGAGATACACATGCTACTTCTGAGATGCCAGTGATCCTAATCCTTTTGCTCTTTGAATCCTGTGATCTGTCCTGACGTGATACTACAGGTTGGAGTTCCCATATTAGAAGCCCCTCACTCCTGCTGCCGATGATAACTTTTGACTGCTGGAAATATAAACTCTTTTACTAAAATGATTTAGCAATACAGTTACCATTACAGATGACCAGCCACACTTCATGTTATAAGGTGAGAAAGTGAGGTTTCTGCTACATGGTTTGTATTTTTATCTGGTTTCACCCAAATGAGAATGGGTTTCCCTTTACAGTCTGGTCTATAGTTAGTGCGTACATGTGGATGATGTATTTGCTGGAAATATCACTGTAGTA
Organism: Tandanus tandanus; assembly: GCA_039654325.1. NCBI lineage: Eukaryota > Metazoa > Chordata > Actinopteri > Siluriformes > Plotosidae > Tandanus > Tandanus tandanus. The sequence continues at coordinate 6,625,236 of JBCNYH010000008.1, read as the reverse complement.
TTCCTTAAAAAAAGTTTTAACACCATGTCCAGTATGATAGATAGCTGACTTTAAACTGAGTCCTTATTTAAAAGAAAAAGAACCGGCTAAAATAGTTCTTTTTTAATTATTAGTGAGGTTTAATTTACTCATCAGTACACAGACACATCACAGCAGCAACCCATCAAAAAACTTCGACAACCCATGAACATTACCCGTAACATTAGCCACTCACATTTAATTGGCTGGTGGGGCTTTTAGTGAAGCGATCCGAGCTGCTGAAGGGGTCTCTGAACGGGTCGCTCTGTTTGAAGGGATCTCCTCCGAATGGGTCACCTACATTGAAAAGGCAATCCTTAGATAGTCAAAGTGTCTTCAATACACAGCCATCATTACAACAATGTTTAAACGTAGCTGAACTTTCTCCTGATGACAGGAACTAACACGGAATCTGATTGCGTTAGCCCTGAAACCACATTTATGTGATTAGTTTGGTCCAAACACAGGAATTTACAATAACACAGAAATTTAAAATACCACAGAAATGCAGATGTTGCTTAAGCAGAATGTTGTCCGATGGCAGCTAATGGGGCAAATCTTCACCAGAAATTACGAGTAAAACTCCAGGGGGGTGGGCTGTTGTAGGAAAATAATCAAGTTTGGTGTGATGTGATTGGATATGATGCAATTCCTGTTCCCACCTCCAAGCCGATTATTTTCCAAAGATCAGCATACTATACATGGAATATTTAATTTTTTCTTACACTACATCAATTTAACAATTTTTTTATTTATTTCTATTTATAATCCAATAGATAGAATCCAACACATAATATGAGGAAAAAAGCTACTTCCGTCATCAGCATCTCTTCTTTCTCTCTTAAGTTAAGAAGCAGCTTGAAAAGCACAAATTAAAGTTTGGTTTTATGCTTCAATTATACTGAATGTTGGTTATACAGTCCCTTTGAGTCAGCAGCTATTATATAAATAAATCATCAAAAACACTGAGTATAATGTGGTGGTATGCATTTTAGTATTTACTACACAGGAACGGTGCAATCTGATTGGTTCACTATCTCAGGGTTAACAGAGATAATCCCGAGTGGATAACACTTGGATCAAAATGGTGGATAAAAATTTACGGTTTGTTATGATCACTGAATCTGAAATCATAAACGCTCAACAAAATGCTGTTCCAGGAGACACGAGGAAAGCTACACAACATGAGCTTTTTTAAAAAGGTAAAAAAGTGCTTTATTTAAACTTTAAAAGAGTTTCAAAAGATGTTGTCATGAAGCCCATGTGACAACTGTGATAAAGTGGGTGGCGTGATCCTGTTCACTGTTTCAAAAAGAAAAACAAAAGAAAAATAGTTGCAGTTTGCTTTCTTGTTTCTGTGTACTATAAACTAAAAATCTAAACAAATGAATTTTATTTGAAGGGGAATCAAACCCAAAGTTAATACAACCTTGCATGCATAGTTTAAGTCCATTCCGATCAAAATGTGCTATGTTTCATAAAATATGAAGCATAGCACATTATCGAGTAATAGATCCTCACACAGAGAGGCATCATTTCACTGGGAAAAGTCACACATGACTCATGTGGAAGAAGCAGTAAACAAGGAAGTGTTTGCATTAGACTGCACTGAGGTACATACCATTCATTCACATATAAAAGAGCAGACGCCTGTCTGATGTATATAAACATAATATAGTTACTAGTTTATATTCGATTTATTATGTTATTATATGCATAGTGTTATTATTGCCGTTATCTAGCCTTATAAGAAACCGATAAGTCCACGTCCTTCTCGTGATTTCGCACACCCAAGAGAGTGAAACGAACTCCAAACGACGGCCGTTTAAAACTGGCTAATAGAAACTATCAAACTGATTTTAGCAGATTGCAACTTCAAAATGTACATATTTTTAGTGTAACAGGTGGGTTGGGATGGCTTTCCTTTCATTTCACTCTAAATAAAGTTGTACATCTTTATAGAGTCTTTGTTTTTTGTTATTTCTAGAACTCTAAATATCTTAAATTATTTAGCTTTTTATGTTTTTCTCTAGTATACACTTAAACAATAATTCACCTCTTGGTGGATGTCACTAAATTGAATAGTTCCCTCGATGTTCCAAATAGTCTCAGGGACTATTCAGCGACATCCACCTCATCTTGGCGCATAAGTGTTAATTAACTAAACACAAACCCAAAGTACACACAATCTTATGCATTCGACTGAAACTTTAAAACAGTCCTCTTCATTAAATCAAACCTGTACCTTGAGGGTTACACAATACTTACACCGTGATCTACAAGTTCAGTTAACCATTTACATCACAGCACCTTTATTGAAGGGGTCGCTTTTGAAGGGGTCCTCAGTCTGAAAGGGATCCACGGCGAGGTTCGAAGGGGCGCTGTTCGAAGGGGCGCTGTTCGAAGGGGCGCTGTTCTTAAACATGGCCAGCCTCGCCTTGAAAGAGGAGTTGACCTGAAACAGACGCAGCATTCAGAGTCGTTGTTTGTTCTCCTGCTCAGCACCAGAGGGAAAAATATCATCACTGTAACCAGACCGAGGACACATTCTACTGCGTCATAAATGTATGTACTCATTTCCTGCTCAGGAGAGGGGAAGATTTTGGATTTCTGTGCTGTTTAGACTTCACTTATGTAACATGTGATGGATGATGCACAGGTACGAGGGTCAAGCAGGTGCAGCGGAGAGATCAAGGCTGCACAGACACTGGAGTTGTATGTGATAAAATGATCAGTAGGTGTATACACATACATATACACACACACACACACACGCATATATGTATATATATGTGTGTGTGTGTGTGGTGTTTAAAATTTTTTTACTGTTGGTGTTTTAAATATTTTGTTCTTCGTTTACTTACTTCTCTACAGCACTTTATGGCGTTGTGCATATGGAAAGCACCACATCAATAAACTTCCATTCTCATGCAAGATGAAAAAAGTAGGAGGGGCTTTGGGAACGAAATTAGTGCGACTCTCTCTGTCTATGAAGTCACTCACGACTCACCATACAGTGCACTATATAATGATTTCACTATTTTGTATCAGTGCTTGCATACATCGTGAGAATTTTAATACACCATATAGAGCACTCGATGTATCCCATAATGCATTGTGAAAGGTGTACAAGTGATCGCTACTAACCGAGCAATATATACCATCATGCATGGCGTTCTTCATTATGACGGGAGGTGTGAGACAAATTCAAGAGTTCTCGCGTGAAAATATGGGCGGAGCTTTACAACACAAAGGGCTGCAATCTAAGCATTAACTTTAAAAATCATGAAGCTAATATGTATAACACATTATAAAGGAGTACTCTGGTACAATTAAAATAGATATTGATGGAATAGAAACTGATTCTTCTGTTTCTTATGGAAGGTCCAGCAGCTCGGTTTAATTTGTGCGACAGCATTACGTAATTAAGGTAATGTCCGAAAGTGTTTTAACTCTTTACTGTTGAGGTTAGTGAGTGAGTGAATGCGATTTCAGACACAAGACTGGATCAAATGAATGTTTATAATATACAGCATCTTCCCAGTGTTCTCACCACGGGGCTACTGGCTCCTGAACCCTCCTCAGCCAGGATCTTGTCTATTTCAGCCAGACTGACGGTGCTGCCTTTGAGAACTCTGTCGAAGCGCTCGATGGTCTTATTCAGCTCCTTTTGCTTCTCCTGGGTCTGAGAGATCTCCTCTCGGACCTATGGGAGGAGTAGGAGTTCAACAAACAAACAATCAGCACCATCAAAACAGACACAGCCTCGATCGTGTGTGTGTGTGTGTGTGTGTGTGTGTGTGTGTGTGTTGCCTCGAACCTCATCCATCTCGTTCTGAGAGGTTTTGAGAAGTTTCAGGATGCTCTCCAGCTTGGCTTTTCCCGCACGCAGGTTTTCCTCCAGCTGTTTCTCCTCCTGTTCCAGGCAGTACAAGTCCGTCTTGACCTTGCTCAGTTCCTTCTCCTGCATCTGTTGATTCGCCTCCTTAGATATGATCTGCGTCTGCAAAGAAGAGATCTGTGCGTGCGCACACACACACACACACACACACACACACACACACACACACAATCAGTGATCATGTTTTAAGATGTTACCACAATTCTCTCTCTCAGTCTCTCAACCATTTTAACCCTGTCTGTCTGTACATCACTCATTCACTGTAAATCTCTCTCTCTATCTCTCTCTCCTTATGTTTACAATTAATCTCTCTTTCTCCATCGCTCCTCCTATTCACTGTAAACCTTTCACTCTCTCTCTCTTTCCCTCTCGGTCACTCTACCGCCACCTCTTGTTCCTGTCCATGTCTCTTTTTCTTGGTGTCGCACACTCCATCTCTTTCACTCACTTGTTCTCTCTCTCTCTCTCCCTAGCTCACTCGTGCTCTCACCCTCCCTCATTCTTGCTCGTTTGTTCTCTCTCCCTCGCTTGCTGTCTCTCCCTCGCTCGCTCATTCGTTCTCTCCCCCACCTTGTTGCTCTCCTCCTGGAACTTGCTCTTGGTCTCGGTCACTTTGCTCTCCAGTTTGCTCCTCTGCTGTTCCATCTCCTGCAGTCTGTTCTGAGCGGACTGCGTCTGTTGCTCCAGTTCTTTCGTACCGATGTTCTCTTGCTCCAGGTCCACTTGCATTCTCTGTATTCACACACACACACCAGGCATAGGCAAGTGGATCCACCTGCAGAGTTGCAGTACTTACACAACACGCCCACTACATGACACGCCCACTTTCTTATTACACCTCTGGTTATGTTCATTTCAGGCGTGTGTCATGTATAAAGTGGGCATGTAAGCATCCGCAACAGTGCAGACAACATTCTGAGCAGACTATAGAAATGTTTCACTGCAGAAAACCAGAATAATAATGTTTCAGGTTTTCCCGGTTTGTCTGGGCCCTGGGTTCGTCCCAGTTCCTGTTTACTGTACAGTGGAAAATGCTCTGAACCTTACATGAAGTTCACTGTTCTTCTGACGGAGGGCCTCCTCCTTCTGCCTGATCTCCTGCTCCATGCTGCGCTTCTCACTGTTATATAGAAACAGAAATAAATGAATTGTTGTAAGCTCATACAGAGATATAACAGCCTCGATACTCAGTAAAGCTGTAATAAAACAGGACGGACTATTCTAAATTAAAAATTACTTCTTCACTTTCACCTACATAGCAAGAACAAAACTGATGCTGAGCCGCATAAAAAAAATGAAACCACTCAGCAGATCTCAATCACTCATGTACACACCTTATGTGGTTATAGTGGGTCATTACTCAGCTTTAGCTCAGGTGGTAGCATTAGATATACACAGTTTTGCACAGTGTCAATGCTGTGATGAAACTAGCGGTATACAATAAACAAACAAGACGAGGGATCTTATTATGGTGAGGAACTATCACCTCTGAAGTTGTGCGATTTCCTGGCTGATGTCGTCAAGCTCTTTGTTTCCTGTCAACGCCACTTGAACCACAGGACTGCTAATCTCCTTATAGAGAGAGAAAAAGAGAGAAAGGGAGAAAACGACAGAGCGAGAGCACGAGAGAGAGGTCTGGTTAAATACACAGTTGCCTATATTTTAACTGTTTACGCCTCATAACATCCCAGAGTTAAATATACTGTAAAACATGATGATAACCTTACATGTAGTTCATATAAATAAACACTAGATGGCAGTATTGAAATTCCTCATCACTCACTCATTTACCAAACTGCTTAATCCTACCAGGGTTACAAATCTCAGCCAACACTGGGGCGAAGGCGGGGTACACCCAGAAGTTTGCCAACACACACACACACAAACCTATTCCCTCTTACACTTACACCTTTGGTCAATTTGAAACAGCCAATTAACCTAATGTGCATGTCTTTGGATTGTGCGAGGAAACCGGAGTACCCAAAGGAAACCCGCACATGCACATGAGAACATGCAAACTCCACACAGAAACTCGCATGCCGAGCCCGGGACTCAAACCCAGGAGCTTCTCGCTGTGAGGCGGACGCCACTGTGCCCCGTGTCGCCCAGTATTGAACTTACTGAAAAATCACTCGAGATCACTTACTCTGGACAAGCCTGACAGTCCAGCCAAATCAAAAGTGGCCGATGAGGAGATTTCTGATGAGAGTGCCTGCGGAAAATGAAAAACAATGAAGAATAAATAACACGGAAGAGAAAGCAGAAAGAGAGAAAAAAAAGGAAGAAATATGGTATTAAGATGAATTAGTGGTTTGAGCAAAGAAAACCATTCCTTAAAATTTCTGACCTCACTAACCATGAAAATGACGTACTGATACCGAACATGATCTGATGCACACACATATACATACACAATATATTTATTTATTTTTAATTTTACCAGGCTGTACAAATACAGATAATATAGTACTTTAAATTATAATGTGTGTGTGTGTGTGTGTGTGTGTGTGTGTGTGTGTGTGTGTGTGTGTGTGTGTGCGCACTATACATAGTGGACAAGGGCATTGAATCCCCTTGTGCAAACACACACACTTCTGACCATCGGAGTTATCGAAGCCAGCCACTAGAGGGCATCTAAGACATTATACTGTGCGTACACACACACACATCCCAGTCTTATCCTCAGAGGCGGTGTAGTTGCACATCTTCATTTCCGCCCAGTACGAGCACCTACATCCATGCTGGTCCTCTGTAGGTAAGACCAGACACCTGTATGCAATGTTGTGTGCTCTGTTCAGCGTGGACTCACAGTGGAAGCAGCAGAGCCCCTCTCTGAAGGAGGAATCATATCAGCGTTCAGGCTTTGAGGAGGATCAGCACCTGAGACCGCCTGCTGAATGAGGTGCATGGCCAGGCAGAACTGCTCTTTGGTTAATTTTCCTACGCTTTGGGTGTCTGCCAGTGACCTAAAGAAAGAAACAGAATAAACAGCAAAAAACAGGAGAGGTTAAAATAGGTCAAGGTGACCCAGTTTCGATAGGCTGGTAGGGTATTCCGTAGCCACTGCTTGAGTGTTAACAAGCAAGCGCCTGCGGCGGCGGATACGGACAGCCCCCGGAAACACAGTATCCCCTAAGCTTCCCGGGGGATACAATAAAATATAAAAATTTAGTTTCTGTGTCGCATATACAGGGCAGGGCAGTGGTGACTCAGTGGTTAGGGCTCTGGGATACTGATCCAAGGGTTTGCGGTTCAATCCTCAGCTCCATCAATGCTGGGCCCTTGAGCAAGGCCCTTAACCCTCCGTTGTATACAAGTCGCTCTAATGCCATGAATGTGAATGAATGAACGTACACTAAAACACTGTGTGCCATGTATGCGCAATGTCGTTATGTAATAAATAAACCGTAAAAATCTCATTTTAGTGAATCTTTACTGCTTATGTTCCCATGTACTATACACTAAAACAATTATTTGCCTCAGACTTGACAGAGGTCACGGAATTAAAAGTCTCGTTGACATTCCATCTCCAGGAGTATTGAGTGACATCCGCCTCACATTTAGTCCATAACTATTAATTATCACAATTATACTACAAAAACATGCTTGGAGACAAAAGAGCATGATGGCACATGAGGACATCATGTTCATTCGTAGCATAAGGAGCCAGAGGGCACTGCGCTCACATGCTATTACACAGTCCTGCAGCCAGTTCAGGTTTTATCGTACACGTGTCTTAAACACGTGCTGCCTCCATCACAGAGAGTTCGTTCGTGAGCTCCTGCGCTGCACTACCCCGTGATTTAGCCTCGTTTTCGGAATGGCTTTTGTTTTTTATTTTTTTTAACTCCAGTTTTGGGTGAACGAAAAGACCCCCTGGCATCTATCTACCTCTCCGCCGCTGTCTAATGTCCACAGTAAGATTGTAATATAATAAGCCTAATGTTTAAAGAGCGAATACAGCGATCATGGCAGACAACAAGGAGGGTTTATGTGATCTTGTTCATGCTTACTATCAGACGAACCATCTTTAGTTTATTTATTTATTTTTTATTTCACCGCCTGCAATTTAGCAGTAATAAAAGTATGCATTCCTTCTCAATGGCCATATTGGATCCTACCTGAGATGATGTTACTTAACACCCTGCTGCCCCCTGGTGGGTGAGAGGTGTATCACATCTGACAGCCCTAAATGTTCAAATCAGCCGATTGATCCTAATTGGGCTCGCGGGGAGGCAGGTGCCCATCTCAGCCGACTCTGGGCGAAGGCGGGGTACACCCTGGACAGCTCACCAGACCACTGCGCAGCCGACACACATATAACCATTCACACTCCACCTAGGGGCAATTTGGAACAGCCAATCAGGCTCCTGTGCATGTTTTTGGTCTGTGGAAGGAAACTGGAGTACCCGGAGGAAACCCACGTAAGCTCCACCCGAGAATCAAACCCTGGACCTTATTGCTGTAAGGCGAACGAACCCTTAACGTACATAATTATTATAATTCATAACTATCATGCGCATAACTATCAACGAGACTTGTTTTATAGATGTTCTATAGTATAAAATGGACAAAAAAGTAAAATGTATAATTCTTTATTATAATATAAAGACGTGTTATTAGGCAAAAACTAAATCAGCGCCAGAATAGTAGCAGTAACAGTAACACCCACCACCCCACTGTTGATTATTTTCCTTCAGTGTCAAGCCGCATCATGGTTTATTCCTTACATAACCCATAAAATGAGATGAAGTTAAAAGATGTGTGACTATCAACCCGATGATCGCAAGTTCGAATCCAAGTTGATGCCACAGCCATCCGTGACCGGGATCATGGGAGCTAATTGGCCGAGCTCTCACTGGAGGGAGGGATGGTGTACGCTCACTTCCCCGTCACTCACAGCGATCACCAGGCAATCTGTCTGTGAGCTCATTCGTACAAGGGAACGGATAGCGCTTTCCCTCCAAGTGTGTTAGGCCGCCCCCAAATACGCAGCAGTTCGAAAAGCGGCGGGTGGTGGCACTGCATGTCACGGAGGAGGCATGTGCATGTGCCCTGGTTGGTGGTGGTCGTGTGATATGGAAGGCAATACTTGAAGGGTGGCAATTGGATATGACCAAAAGTTAAGGGAGAAATGAGAAAAAATCAAAAAGTACATATTTAATTTAAAAAAAAAAAAGTGAAATGCACCATGGGTCAGCATCATTACCAGATATGGGCCAGGACTTTCTGGGGCAGGCCTGAGTTTATAAAGATGTCCTTAACTTCACCTCCTCCAACCATGCCGTCGAAATCAGAGTCGGCCAGGTCGAAGATTTCCTCATACTGCTCCTTGTCTTCTTGAGGCACCACCCAGTTTGTAGAAACCGGCTACAATACCCACATACAGGGGGGAAAAAACATCCCGTATCAATTTCCAGATTCAGTCACATGACCATACAATTAGTACAATATAAAAACATGAATTAAATTTAAACATTGTGGGCAGGTGGGGGGAGGGGAAAAAGAAAACGAAAAGAAAAAAGAAAAAAAAAAAAAAAAAGGGAAACGAAAAAGAGAGGGGAAAAAAAAAAACAAAAAAAGGGGGGGGAGAGAAAAGGG
>JBCNYH010000008.1:6589376-6603752 GCA_039654325.1 Tandanus tandanus | reverse complement strand
GATTTTCCCTAGAACAGTGCTCAATACATCAAAGTAGAGCGAATATATATATATATATATATATATATATATATATATAGGAGTATAGTATATTTACTACATATTCATTCATTCATTCATTCATTTTCTAAGCCGCTTATTCCTAATTAGGGTGGCGGGGAGGCTGGCGCCCATCTCAACCGACTCTGGGAGTTGGAACTGGGAGAGGGCGGGGTACACCCTGGACAGCTCGCCAGGCCATCGCAGGGCCAACACTCACACAACCATATACTACATATGTATATATAATTGCTAGCTCCAAGTGTTTTTTTTGTTTGTTTGTTTGTTATACTGTATTTGTTGAGATTGAGCCTAATACTCAACAGTATTAATCCCACAAGGGAAGGTTTGTCTCTGCATTTAACACACACACACACACTCGGAGCATTGAGAGCAGTTGGGGTTTAGGTGCTTTGCTCAAGGGCACTTCAGCCATGAAGCCCAGTGTCGGCTGAGGTAGGCACCAGCCTCCCCGTGACCCTAGCACTAGGATTAAGTGGTTCAGCAATAAGAGAGTGAGAACTCGGGACCAAAAGCCTCTAAGCATGAAATGAGCCTGTAGAACGTATCTGAAATATGAGGGCAGGTCTTCTCAGGGGTTTCCCATCCCAGCATTGGTGGTTCAGTGGTAGAATTCTCGCCTGCCACGCGGGAGACCCGGGTTCGATTCCCGGCCAATGCAACGCTCCTTTTTCCCTTTGCTTTCTATAATTCTTGTTTCGGGCTGCTGAAAAATGCAAGACTTCTCACCTATTCATGTTACAGGAGTTACAACTCATACAAAAAGACATCTATTTTTTTAAAAAGAAGAACATTTCTTTATTTATTTATGAGTTATTCCTACTTTAGTTGTCAGCATTAGATGCTTCAGGATTTTCTAAAATCCAGGTTTTTTTTTTGTTGTTGTTTTTTTTTTACATGCATTTATTACAGTATATTTCTGAAGAAGTCTAAACTGCATATAAAACTTCTTGTGCTCCACCAACACGTACTGGACATAAATTACATATCATACAGGGAGCAGAATTTCACTCAGTTCGTGCACACTCCATGATGACATCTTCAAAACTGATGATGAACCTCATTCAAAATTAGAAAAAGGTGTTTCTACACAGGAACGCCCTTGGGATGCAAACCAAGGACCTTGTTGCTGTGAGGTAGACGTGCTACCCACGCCATCGTGCTCCCCTGCTACTGGAATACAGACATTTAATTTGTATACATGGATGAACATCTAAATCTCGGGTCCTATGCCTGCACGCATCTTTTTACTGAATGCAATCTTGCATGGTTTCTGAGCGAAAAAGAAAGACTTTGATGGACACTTTATTATTAATGATAGAGAAGGGGTCATTGTGAAATTTAATAAGATAAGTTTAATAACTAATACCTTTCATGTGTTCTTCATTTGGTTAAAGGTATAAAAAAACCTAATGCAATACATATACCCCAATCAGCCATAAGATTAAAACCACTGACAGGTGAAGTGAGAAATACTGATTCATATTTGGTGCATGGGAATGGCACAATCTGATTGGTTGACTAGCTCTAGTAATAATATGATAGACATTACTACCTATTACACGGTAATGGCACAGTCCTTTTATTCTGATATCTGGGGATTAAAAACTACTATTCTGAGTGGAATCAAAATGACAGAGTCTCACGGTTTATCACGGTCACTTGCAGCAGGCGGTGTCATCGTCACACTTTAAAATGAAAAAATACCGTAAACCATAAAAATCTCATTTAGTTTGCTTTTCTTATGTTCCTGTTTAGGATATACTACCCAATTATTCTAATCAGGTTCAGTGAATATCTCACCGACATTCCATTAGCAGTATTTACCTTGAAAACAGTGAAAAATCCAGGGCCGGGTTGCAGGGGCAGCAGCCTAAGCTGAGATGTCTCTCTCCCCCAGCCACTTCCTCCAGATCTTCCGGGGGACACACCGAGGTGTTCCCAGACCAGCCGAGAGACGTAGTCCCTCCAGCGTGTTCTGGGTCGACCCCGGGGTCTGTTTCCAGTTGGACATGCCCGAAACACCACACCAGGAGGCGTTCAGGAGGCAAAATGATGATGATGGCAATGAAAAAAGTGTTCATTATCTCCTTTCAGTGTCACCTATCAGGAGATGGAACATATTAATCAGGGAGTGAACAGTCAGCATGAAGTTGATGTGTTGGAAGCAGGAAAAATGGGCAAGTATTAGCATAAAATTGGGGCCTCTAGACGACTATTGTTTTTTTTTTGTTTGTTTGTTTGTTTTGGGTCAGTTCTTTATTTCATTTGCAATGTCTCCATCTTGTGTCAGGGGAAGAAATTACATAGTAGCCTAAGGGAATCATTTATATTATACTCATTCATTCATTCATTTTCTTAGCCGCTTAATCCTAATTAGGGTTGCGTGGAGGCTGGCGCCCATCTCAGCCGACTCTGGGCGATACTCGGTACACCCTGAACAGCTCACCAGGCCATCGCAGGGCTAACACACATACAACCATTCACACTCACTCTCAATCGCCTAGGGGTGATTTGGAACAGCCAATTAGCCTACTGTGCATGTTTTTGGCCTGTGGGAGGAAACCAGAGTATCCAGAAGAAACTCAGGCAAGCACATGGAGAACGCAACACAGAAACACCCAAGACCGGGGATCAAACCTAGGCCTTCTTGCTGTGAGGTGGACGTGCTAACCACTTTGCCACCGTATGTAATATTAATATCATTAATTAATGCTATGCTACACCTAAACCTAGCTCTAATCTTAATAATTTAAAAGAAGCTGATAGCCTCTTTTATAAAAGAATCCTCCACACAAGTTTCCTTGAAATGCTTGCAAATTCTTTACTCTACACATTTGCATTCTTCGGTTTCTGTTTCACTTTCTGTAGCCATCTTTCTCTGCTGCTAGTGAAGCAGCCGTCTTGAGGACGCAGTGAGAGCAAAACTAGCAGATTGGCTGCAACCCTGGTAAGTCTGTGGGCTTTTTACACCCGAGCCTAGTGGCTCATCAGGCCGGTGCTTATTCCCGGTTTCTGGACTTGAAGTTCAACTCCTCCTGAATGGGACGCTAGTCCATAGCAGGTTACCTTCCCAGTATTTCTTTTTTTTTTTTTTTTTTTTACTGGTACCCATTTATACTGCTGGGTGGACAAGAGGCACCCAGGGGTCTTAGCACGGTGGGGGTCCAACGGGGATTCGATCATGAGCCCAGCACCCTAACCACTACGCCACCGGCCCCACTAGGCTGCAACCCTGACCGCTCACTAAACCACTTATAACCTAATGGTTAGAAAAGCAGGTCTGGGACTAAAAGGTCGATGGTTCGTTTCCCAAACCAGTAGGAAAAAGCAAGGTACCTAACCCCCAACTGCTCTCCGGGCACCCCCACTGTTTGTTGCAGCCCACTGCTCCGGTTGTGTGCATGCTCACTGTTTACGTGTATGTGCGTCACTTTGGAAGGGTTTGAATGCAGAGGCAATAATGCAGGATTTACACATTGATTCATTTTCTTAAATGCTTGATCCTGGTTAGGGTCGTGGTGAGGCTGGCGCCCATCCCACGCCAACCTTTTACAGCCACCTCACCCTTACAAATTATTGCAAAATATGGAAAGACTTTCAAGCACCATGTTCAGTGGACCAAACTGTATTATTAAAGCATGTTTTCAGTAAAGTAAGAGACACATCTCAGCTTTGTCCCTTCCGATTTATACTCATACAGAAATGTGAAATGAGGCTCTGATCAAACTCCCTTAATAAATCCTTTTATTAAAAGTATTGGCATCACAGACACACAACTGTTGACTGAGTAAAGCGACCCAGAAGTCATTAAGGTCACATTAATCTGATGTTAAAAAGTCTCGGCTTTGGGGACCTTAGTGCTAAGACTATAATAAAACAGTTTGTCCTGGACATGTTGGTCACTACTTTCACAGTGTGCAAAGGATGGTATTGTGGGTCAAATTACTCATGAGACCTTTCCGGTAAATAAATAGAGACTGGAACGAGTCAATCACATTTAACATCTTGGTTGGAGACAAGAACAAATTGTGGTAGTTGGAAAAAAAAAAAATTTAAATTAAAAAAAAATCAGTGCCAAAGAGAAAAATTTAATCCCAGAGTGACTTGAGCAGAAAAGTGTTGCTGGGGATTTTAAGTAGGGTATAATCTGCAAACATTTTCTTTCCCCCTCTCTCTCACTGTCCCTCTTTCTCATCACCACATTCAAGATAGAAATCTTCCTCTGTTATGAACCAGTTACTTATTTACAACTCTTAACTTCAAGACTTCAGGTTTGGGCCCCCCCCCATAATAAAAATTAAATCAACAGAATAAACTGAACAGTTGGGAAAAGATTAATGAAATACTTCAATCCCCAAATCCTACACCTCCTGCTTCCTAAACCAAATTTTCCCAAAAACAAAAATAACCGCCAAAAACAAAACACACACAGACTGACTTCGAAATCTGAATCCTGTTCCACATTACAAAAAAAAAAAAAAAAAAAAAAGAAAAGAAAAAAAAAAAAGGAAAGAAAGAAGTCACATTCCAACTGGCATCACTTTGACCCGATGCCCTGCAGCTGTATCCCTGGAGCCAGACAGCCTGCCCTCACAAAGCACTTCCTGATTTATAGTTCATCTTTAGGCTGAACATCGTCCTCATCTCCCTCTGATTCGGGTTCCTCCGGCGTCTCGGTCTCCTCCTCTTCCTCCTCCTCTTCATCATCTCCTTCCTCATCTTCTGCCACTGTATCCTGGTCCTTGTTCTTTTCTTCTTCCTCTTTACGTTTCTTTTCATCCTGCTCATCTTTCATTTTCTTCTCTGGACCCTGCGGTAATAAAAGAGATCGGTGTTTAGAGAAAAGGTTCCAGGATAAAAACCCTCTTCGGTGTGAAGGACGGGATATTACCTTCGTGACGCCCCATGTTTCTTTTCCAAACTCTTCAGCTTCCTTCACATCATCGGTGATCAAGAAGTTGTCGAAAATAGTCCCAGACTTGACCTGATAGTAACCAGGGTTTGCATGTTCATGTTAGAGTACAGTAACACAAAGTCAGCCATATTTTTAATCAGAAAGGTAAATTATTTAAATCAACTGAAGTAAAGAAACACACCTGCCACAGATCCAGGCCCAGAACACCGACACTGTCAAACTTGTAGATCTCAGAGTCGGGGCTGTGCTCGGGGTTATCGATCTCAGGGTGGACCCAGACTCCTTTATAGTTGGGGTTATCGACCTGCTTCGGTTTCCACTCTCCCTGCACGAATGAAACAAATGGTATAACGTTAACAACACCTGAAAATCTTATTCATTCATTTTCCTTAACCCTATCTGGGTCACAGGGAGGCTGGAACCTCTCTCAGTTGACTCTGGGCGAAGGTGGGGGTACACCCTGAACACCTCGCCAGTCCACCACAGGGCCAACACACTGACACCTAGGGTTAATTTGGAACAGCCAATTTAGCCTAATGTGCACGTCTTTGGACCACAGGAGGAAACCCATGCAAGCAGGGGGAGAATATGTAAACTCCAAACAGAAACGCCCTTGCCGAGTCCAGGACTCGACCCCAGGACCCTCATTCTATGAAGTGCACTTGTACAGTAAAGGTAAGAGAGACAGACAGTCAGAAAAGTGAGCTAACCATTCCTGTATTTTAGGATTAGGAACACAGCGGCTCGAGGAGCCCGTCCTGTTTTGGAGTGGACTCGTTCCTGATGACTGACCGTATTTGCCTTTGAACGCAAAGTCTCTGGGGGGGGGATTCTAATAGGCTCTGGTACTCTGTATGCAAATACGACCTAGAGAAGATGGGGGAAGCAAAACTGGCGAGCACTAGTGAGACAGGGCGCAGTAGATTTCTAAAGAATTTCGAATTTTTGATTCGCCATTGAATACAATGATGAGGGTAAGAACGTGGCACATAAGCTGCACTTATACACGAACTGCACATAGTAGGCAGGGTAATCAAAACATTTTTGGAAATTATAGGAAAGATAATAACAGGTATATCATCATATCTCAGGTTATGGGTGTGTACTGAACTGTAGGTGACGTTCTGAATGGTACAGGTAGCATAATGTGTAGCGTTCATCCCTCATAGATAAATGCGCTTCCTGTGAGATCACGTAGACAGAAAACAAACATTCAGCAATCATGTGGAAGGTCGTGAGTGTGAACAGAATATAAGCGGAGCAGAAATAGCAAAGTGAAAAGAAATCCAGGAATCAATAAACCTGCAGGCATTGCTAGAGGAGCCTGTACCTTGTACTCTGGGTTGGGGATCATGGGTGGTTCCCATTCACCGTCCATATCCTCGTCCCAGTCTTCAGGTTTCTTAGCATCGGGATCTGGAATGTTCTCGGGTTTGTCCCAGTCCTAAAAAAAAATTATAAATATATATATATAAAATAATACCCATGGTGTAAGCATCAATAAAAGCTGCTTTAACATTACTATAACATGCATTTCCATCCATTATGTACATGGATATCAGCTGATGTAATAAAGCAGTGCTAGCAGATACCTCAGGCTTGGTGTCGGTCTCATCTTCGATCTTGGCACGGTCGTCCCAGTCCTCTGGTTTCTTGGCTTCGGGGTCCTTGATCTTTTTGGGAGGCAGGAAGTCCCAGTCCTCTTCCAGGGTGCCAGATTCCACCTTCTCGTTGTCAATCTTCACCTCGTAGGTCTGGTCTGGGTTCAGGATCAACGTGTAGAGATGGGTCAGCTCATCATCCTGGAAGCAAGTCATAGTGTTACGGGTACAGTAGTGAATCTGCACTCTTAACAGCAGTGCGCTGAATAAACATCCACTTACTTTACACTTGATCTCCTTCTTGATGAGATGGTTCTTGCCTTTGTAGTTAAAGATGATGTGGACCTTTTTCGTGCTGTAACCACAAATATCTGGGCCTGTGCAGAAATTGTTAAGAGTAATTAATTCTCGGAAATATATATGGATAACACACACACAAAAAAAAGAGAGAAAAAATTAAACCCATCACCCACCGAACATGATGTAATACTGCGAGTCTCCGTGCATCTCAGCCTGATCGAGATCAGCGGGGAAGACTTTGACGTAGCCGCCTCCGCAATCGATCTTCTGCTCGTGTTTCACAGTGAACTGGACCACCAGGCTTTTGCCCTCATTGCTGAAGGGCTTGAACCGTGCCGAGGTAGCATAAAAGCGGGCATCCTGGCTGGTCTGCAAACCTTAAGAAATTTTAAACGATTAAAGAACAGTATTATAGACGAGTCTTGGAGCTACACACTATAGCCTGAGGGTCAAATCCTTACAAATGTGTATTTAAGCAGCTGCGTCAGATTTACCTTTGTCTTTCTCTGCGTCGCCGTAGAAGTTTCCAGCGGTGAGTTTAAACTGGCCGTAGTCAGATTTGTGTGCGGAGTTCACCCATCGACTCGTCCACCCATCTGCCGGGTGAAGAAAAAAAAGAGAGAAAAGAAAATCAATCAACAGTAAGGGTTAGTATTTCCTGAGTGTCGGTGCACCAGAAAGAAAAATGTCCTGGGTTGACATATCTCTCAGCGATTTAGAAACGTAACCGGTGTTTAAATAATCAGATTGTCAATCCAAACTACCGATTTACAGCCACAACGATAAAGCTTTCTAATAGTATTATTAGCTCATAATAAAAGGCTGCTGAAGAACACGGGTTGCATAATTATTAACCTGAGGTTCGCTTTCCAATGCGCAGCAGCTTTCCAACAATTCCTTGTGCCTGATCACACCGGATAATTCATACATTCATAAAATCGAAAAGCAGGCATGTCAATCCAAGGTATATAAAAAAAGGAAATCTACAACAGCTGAACATTTCTGCATGAGATGGACAGAGAGAGAGAGAGAGAGAGGAATGAATGAGGGGTGAAAGAAATGGTACAGCATTCCTGAGTCACTTTAAGGAAATGGAACATGTTGGAGTCCTGTTTAAATGGAGGAAGAAGGAAAAAAAAAATAGAATAGAAAAAAGGAAGACACTTCCTGCTTGGGTGGGGGGTGTTAATAACCCTGCACAGAGCATTATTAAATAGTTTACTTTCGATTTAGATCCTGATGCCTTACTTTTTACTTTCAGTTCTTTAATATCACATTTAAGTGGGATGTTCTGGGGCAAAACTAGCATGCACTGACACTCTGATAGCATTATAATGCTAACATAACCTGATAGCTAATGCTAATCAACTTTACTCCAAGGATATTACCAGAAATACAGCGTTAAACAATTTAAGTTCACAGATTTAAACTAACAAACTGCTTAAAGAAGTTCAAGTAAATAAGATAAACCCATAAATAAACCATACACATCTTACTGCACTGTTTCCTGTCGTTTGTAATTTAAGTTCAGTTCCTTGTTTTCATTTTGAGCGACTTACCGCCGTCGAGGAACTGTTCTTTAAAGTAAACAGCAGCGTCGACAGAAAACACCAACAGAGCTCCTGAAAATACGGTAAACAGCACGAAACTTCGCATTTTTGTTTTTAAGTGTGCTTAAATGTTCTTCTTTAGCTCCACCGCTTTTCCCTTGCAGCTCTTTCCCCTCCAGGGATTAATCCACCTCAGCCAGGTCTCGTGAGGTTTATCACTAGTTTCAGAGCAGCGTGGCTGAACAGATGTCTTTTTCTCATTGGCTGCTCAGCCGACCAATGAACCAATCACAATAACCCACGAAGCTCGTAGGACTCGCCTTCACTGGGCGTGACTCCGCCCCTTACTTCGCTGCTTGAGATTTGTGGATTGATATTTATAGGAAGTGAATTAAACAAACGAGCAGTAGTGATTGTGTGTGTGTGTGTGTGTGTGTGTGTGTGTGTGTGTGTGTGTGTGTGTGTGTGTGTATTTACATATAGTATATTGAGGGGAAAAGGTACAGCAAAGTAAAGCCACTCTGATACAATCACCTTGTTACACACTACTTTGTATATACACACTTTTTTTTACAAGTATATTTTGTATTGCACTGATATTCTATTCAAAGTCCTGTGTATATTCAGAAATTTGTATTTTGCATGCATTACAGTAAAAAAAAAAAAAAAAAAAAAAAAAAAAAGGAAATGAGGCTCAAAAGATGCCATAATGGAATGTGCATAATCAGAGTGACATTCTGCTCCCTGTATGATTTGTAATTTATGGCACATGTGGGAGGGAGCTACCATCAGAAATTTATTATGCAGTTGGGACTTCTTCAGAAATGTACTGTAAAGGTTCATATTCTCAAATCCTGTAGCACTGAATGCTGACTACTAAAGTAGGAATAACTTATAATAAATATTCTCTTATTTAAAAAAAATAAACAAATAATGTGGCTTAGTAGGAGTTGTAACTCCGTTGCAATTTAAAAGGCTTTCAAAACCTGATTAGTTTGGGGAGTTCCTGCAACATTAAAAATTTCAGCACTTTCAGAATATAAAAGGAGAAAATCAGCGTTGCATTGGCCGGGAATCGAACCCGGGCCTCCCGCGTGGCAGGCGAGAATTCTACCACTGAACCACCAATGCTGAGCTGTATGAAACCTCGAAAGGACCCATTCTAAAATTCATTCTAAAATAATCAAGCGGATCAAGAGGCCATAATGGTGTAATTTTTTCCTTTCACCTGATGATTGCAGCAGAGAGGGATGATACACACAGATTAATTTATTATCCTATTCTACACCCATAATGCACTGGGCCACATGTGCAGAGGCATCTCAGGATAACATGTAATTCAGCGCATTGTTTATAAGAACGTATTAATTGTAATTAGGGATATTTCAGAATATTTGGGGCCCTTGATTTACACCAATCCTTATGTATGGATAAAAAAGTTAACACCTAAATGAATTACATAATAAATGGATTAGAACTGGTTTAAAAAATTACCCAAAGAAATAGAGTCCAATATTGTAATATCTATTTACTCACTAGATCAAAAAAGGCTCACAGTTAAGTACATCTAACAACCCAAAAAGGAGCATTGCATTGGCCGGGAATCGAACCCGGGCCTCCCGCGTGGCAGGCGAGAATTCTACCACTGAACCACCAATGCTGAGCTGACATCCCTTCTTGTTACTTGTTACTTGACAGCGCTACTGTGCACGTCCTTGGGCTGTGGGAGGAAACTGGAGAAGCACAGGGAGAACATTCAAACTCCACATAGAAACACCTGAGCCCGGGATTCAAACCCAGGACCTTTTGCTGTGATACAGACATACAACCCACACTGCCACTGTGTGTGCAGGTTTCATATTTCTTTTTCTCTCTTGTTTTCTTCTGTTTGCAGTTCTCCCGTGCTTCCATGGGTTTCCTCTGGGTACTCCGGTTTCCTCCCACAGTCCAAAGACATGCACATTAGGTCAACTCTCTGTTCAAAAGTGACTCTACTTGTGAGTGTGAATGATTAGGTGTGTATTTGGCAAGTTGTTCAAGGTGCACCCTGCCTTGGCTCAGTGTCGGCTGCGATAGGCTCCAGCCTCCCCACAACCTTAATAGAAGGATTCATTGTTTGGCAAATGAGTGAGTGAATGAGTAATCAAAAATCGCCTTAACATAACTTTTAGTGCAAATCTTAAATAAATAAATAAATAATCTGTGCTCATGACAAATAATAAAATTTCACGTCATTAAATTTACTGCATGTACTAATGTCTGAGTCAGTCACAATATATTTACAATGCACAACCTACAACACTCGCTAAATCTAAAATATATCTCAAATACTGTAAAAAAAAAAAAATAATTAAAAAAAAAAAGCTATTGAAAGAAGAATAAATAAAAAGGAAGGAATAAATCCATTATCCCTGAGCGGTGGCCCTCGAGGTGACATAAAGAAGTAATCAAATCTAATTAATTCTGCTTTAGTGCCTGTATTATAGCCACCATAAAACATGTCCTCCTAATCAGCGAGTTAATCAGAGGATGAGCACGAACATCAAAACAACACGCACAAGCTATTCATTCTAATCAGACCACCATCTGAATTGGGAAACCAGCACCAACAATAACAATAACAAAGCTTCATCCTACTCTGCACTTCAAAAATGTAAAGTCTTCTGAGTGTGAAAATAAAAACCTAACTATATTTACCTCTGCCACAGAGGTTATGTATTTTTTTACTCTTGGTTTGTGTGTTTGTTATGCGTGGATCTTCATTAAATTTTTCTTTCCAGAGGTGGGGTTTTGGATAAGGAAGACTCCATCCGATTTTGGAGATTATCCACATCAAATTCTGGATTCAGGAATTATTTATTTATTTATTTTATTATTCTTGGATAGGGCAATTTTTTTGGAGGTGTCATATTACAGCAGCCCTAGCAGGGGGTGCTGTGTACTTTCTGCTATTTGCAAAAAGCTAAGTGCAGATTTTCATGAAATTTCCCAAGGAGGACAAGACTGCGTTAGATTTGGGAGATGATCAGATTCTGAATCCAGATTTTTTTTTTTTTAAAGGATTCTTTAACATTGCAAGATAGAATGATTTTGACATTTTGGTTCATATGGGCGATTGCTGGGCTTGGCAGAAGTTTACGCTCTCTGAGTGCCCTTGTTTATTATCGAGTTGTTTTTTTAAAGGGTACCTGTGGTGAATTAGTGTTACTAGCTCTTTAAACGATCACGTATAACATCAGCGGTTCCTTCTGGCAACATCAGTCCTTGCCTCTTGTCAAAGTACATGCGAGTGCTGTGACACCGGGCATGCTCAGAGACATGTTTCCTTCCTCCTTGGCTGCTCCAGCCTGGTAGTGACGCCAACTCGTTGGATTGGCTGAGCCACATCACTGCCCTTGTGCCACATTATCCGCCAGCGCTGTGCTGCACAGACAACAAGCGCAGAAATCACGGAAAACAGTTCTTTGTGTTCCTAAACCAACTGACGACAGGAAAGCTGAGTTGGCAAAACATTAGCTGCATAAACCATTTTGGATTTAACGTCACGCTCATCTCTGGCAGCGTTCTCATCCTCAGAGTCACTAGAATGTGACGTCTCACTGTCTCCACAAGACTACTCCCTCTCTGGTTCAAATAGGAAACCATTTACACCCATTTCCTCCAAATTGCAGCCATACTTTCTTCTTGATCATGTTTTTTATCATCTAAAATGTCACTGGCTGAATAGTTCTGCTTGTTTACTTGCGTTGGACAACCCCGCCCAACGTATTCACTTCACTTCCAGGAAAAAACGGCTAGTAACCATTGGTTCTGCCCCCGCTAGTAATTCACGGGATAAAATCACCCAGTTTTGTTGTTTTTATGGTCATTTATGTTAAAATATGCGTCTGTATCACTTAAACGTACAACATACACACAAATTTTGCTGTAAGGATGACCAATACCGACACACTTTAAAGTTCCGAAAAAGCAGGTGTATCCTGGACTCTGTTGGATTAATGAATCTGTTTGTTGTTTGTTATTAGGGATGGACAGTAATTCATATTTCTGTGTGTATGTGTTTGTTAAAATTGTCTGTTGCCTAATTTCCATTCAATCCATCAAGTCTTTACTTAGATGATTAGATCTCTGGGTTGTTTTTACCTTGCCATTATATACTGTGTCTATTACAAGCTGTGACCAACACCCTCTTGTTTACTTGGGTGTTCCCTCAGCAAGAAGCTCCATTGGAAGAATCACATTACCTGCTGTAATAAGTCTATGAGACCAACATGTACACTTATCAGTCTATAAATATTGTTACTTTCACATGTTTCTGCACCTCCACTGTGTGTCCCCTGGAGAGGACTGATGGAGCGGAGGCTCATTTCCCTAACGGCCTGGATCCAAGCCATCAACCCAACAGCATTTGGGGAGTGGGGGTCGGGCTGGGTCCAAGGCGAGGGCAGGTCACTACACACTCACCCCTGACTAATGATGATGAAGGGGTGGCAGTTACGCATAGCTAGCTTTAAACACTGGGCCTTTAAACAAATAATCACACACACACACACACACACACACACACACACACAATAGATAAAGAGATAGAGAGATATAGACATGAATATAAATGTAGATTAAATTTATGTATATATACTATAATATACTATATAAGTTATATAACATATTCGTAATTAATATTTTATATATTACATAATTTAAGGGTGGCATAGTGGTTAGCACGTCCACCTCACAGCGATAGAGTCCCAGGCTTCGGCATTTTTGTGTGGAGTTTTCATGTTCTCCCCGTGCTTGCGTGGGTTTCCTCCTTGTACTCTGGTTTCCTCCCACAGTCCAAAGACATGCATATTAAGCTAATCGGCTGTTCCACATTGCCCCTAGATGTAGATGTAAGTGTGGATGTTGGCCTGCGATGATCTGGTGATGATCTGGTAGATCAGGGAGTATTCCGCCTTCGCTCAGTGTTGGCTAAGATAGGCTCCAGCCTCCCCGCAACCCTAGAAGTAGAATTATGCAGCTGGCAAATGAGTGGGTAAGTGAGTGAGTGAGTGAGTGAGATCTCTTGCTAAATTTTATTAAATCATTTTAAGTAATATGATTTTATTTTATTTACGTGGAGGGCACAATCACATGCAATTTAAACATCGCGGTTGTTTATTTAAGGATTTTCTTCTTTTCTGTTTTTATTTTATTTTTTTTTAAATCTTTACAAAAATAATCCAAGTCATACAATTTGATTGAAGATTTGAGCTTTATTGAGAACATTAGTGCAAAATATTCACATGTCTAAAGATAAGATATGACCAAAAAACTATGAGAGCGTGACAGTTAAGAAATCTGCATTGGAAATCGTATAACTCATACAGATCCAAACAGCTAGTGTCATTTTTCTAGCTAATACACAACTATAATCTTTGGCTTTGTCATTTCCTTGTTTCTGATTGTTCACAGGAAACTACCATGTTTACAGAAAAAAAATATTTCCCCGGTTGATATACAAGAACAAGAAGATCGAGACTTTCATTTTATAAAATGATACAAAATACCATTTAAAAATAATAAAGAAAGTTAATCTTTAAATTTCATGATTAAATACGATACCATATGTTTGCTTCTGCCTTATAAGCATCTTTACATTACTTTACTTTACACCACTGATTTATTTTGTTAATATATTCCGTTTTAGGCATAACTTCAATATCCTGCTAACTCTTACCATTGATTTAAAAACAAATTTCGACCTTAAAGTTTCATTTAAGGAAAATCCTAACAATTACACTACAAGAAAAAATACTCGATGGTTAAGCAAAGCTAGTCAGATTATGAACATATTTTCAATCGAATATCATATGTTGGTGTAGATTCTCAGCGATGGAATGGATGGGAGGGACGGTGATTTGCACTTGACTTGAGAGTTTTTGCTCAGCCTATATAAGGCTGGAAC
>JBCNYH010000008.1:6577788-6589276 GCA_039654325.1 Tandanus tandanus | reverse complement strand
CTTTTTGGATTGAAAGCGAAACGTCTTCAAAAACCACAAAAAAGAAGTCCAGTTGCCTCGACTCAAGCTTTTTAGAATCGAATATCATCTTCCCTCCTTGGGAACACCCTTGCATGTAAAGCGTTAAGGTTACTCGATCGAAGTAATGCCTATTAGTCCAGACCTTGTCTTTTTATTTTAAAGTCTTAGATAAAGAGCAGTGATCAATAACGCTAAGCAACAAATGAACAGAGGGTAGTGCCAGACTAAGCGACTCTCCTTCCGCATTTGTACACGGACTCGTTATGACAGCTATACAATCAGCTAATGACCTCAAATCCTTCCACAAGCCCTTGGGGGGTTGATAGGTCATTTCTTCAAAATGCCATATAATCAGTGGTTGTATAGAGAAAATCCAGGCTCAGTCCATATTGGAGATCCATTTAGATGATAAAAATACTCCAGGATGTTTGCGAGAGTTCACCTTTACACTTTAGTGCGGTCTTGTGTCATAGGTTAAAACAGTCATTCTCTGTTTGACCCAGTTTTAAGCAGATGATACAAATCAGAGTTATAAATCCAAATGGGAATTAGGAATAAGCATCAAGCCAGAGTTATGTGGTCAACTAACATTCATTCATTCATTTTCTGAACGGCTTAATCCTAATTAGGGTCACGGAGAGGCTGTCAGCTGACTCTGGGCGAGTACACCCTGGACAGCTCGCCAGGCCATCGCAGGGCAGAAACACGCTATGCAGCCTACTCTTGACGAAAATCAGCATAGACAGTGAGAGACATGGCCGGCCTTTGACAACCCAGTTAGCTGCACTGGGGGGAGAGCAGTGACAACCCGTTGATAGTGGGGCTTGAACCCCCAACCTTGGGATCAGTAATCCGGCGGGCCACCACCGGGCCACCACCGCCCCTGGTCAACTAACAACAATGACTTTCTGCGCAACACCGTATCATTTTTGAGTTGCAAGTTGACCCATGTAACACTGGCTTCAGCCTGTGCAAAATAAAACAGTGCAGCTGTAGGACTTTACTAAAGTCTTGGATTTGAAGCTGGTCTTGGGACCTCTTCTGTAAACATGGTCTCGGCCTTGATTGTATGCTCAAAGCAAGACAAGTAATTTCTGTCAACTTAATAATCTAAACAATGGTGCATACATCTATTCAAATGAAGCCAAGAAATTGAAATATATGCTTGGCCTTAAAGAGAAATTGATGGTTATTGGTCTTGATCTTGAATTGGTCTCACTTTAAATTGGACTCTGTCTTCATTTGGCCTCAACCTTGACTTGTTCTCAGATTCTGGCCTTGGACTTGACTTCAACATTACTGCTCGGTTTACTTACAAACGCAAACCTGATCCCTGAGGTTCCTTTAACAGATGATCAATCTGTCCTTGAAACGACCAAAGAACAGACAAATGTAGGTTTATTCCTTTGTTTTCAGACTCCTGGCTTGATCATAGAACTTCTTATGAAGCCTGTGGTTACAGAGTGCATACAGTTTAGCTACCTCTTTGAATAGCTATCTAAACCAGTGGTAGTCCTTCTTCATGAGCAAGACATAACCAAAGGTGTCGGCTTTTTGTCCTTGGCTTTGTGGGCTTCGAAACTTAAAGGGCTTTCAATATTGTATACCATGATTAACAAACATATTTGCTTATACACAGCTCTAACAGATTCTATAAAACTGTACAGTGTACACATCTTTACAAAATCTGATCCTTCGATCACATGGGCTGCCAGGTTTTGTCCATGGACTGAATGTGTTCCTTGGCCTTCATTCTCAGAGCTGCAATGCTGGAGCTGCGGTCCATATCCTCCAGTGGATACTTGTCAGTGAAGGTTGGTGGACACTGGTACGGTGGAGGAGGCATGGACTGCATTCCCTGCACTATGCCTGGAGTTGAGTTAAGGAAGCCTGGGTGACTTGGGTAGGTGGGCTGAATGTTTTGGGATGGACCCACGGATGGACCCATAAATCCCGGGATGCTGTGCATGGGAGTGGCACTGGAGAGGGGTGATGATAGCCAGGGATCTAATGGCAAGGAGTTGCTCATTGGCCCAATGTTGGTGGTTATGGGAGACCGGTTGAAGGACAGCATAGGTGAGTCATGGAGCTTCATGTTACTGGTGTCCAGCTTTTCCTGACGCCGCCATTTTGCACGTCGATTCTGGAACCAGACCTAGAAAAAGAAAATCTACTTGAATTGAAGTTAAGGTGAAATTAAGACGTAGGGAGAGTTTGATAAACAGGACTGCTCTAAAGCCACAGGATTAGAGGTCTCAAGTGGGACTCTTAAACTTCCAATTAAATAAAGCTCCTATAACAAGACTTTGCTATTTACACTGTCTAGTGGTTCCTATTAACACATTATCTCTTTGGTTTAATGCCTAGGTTTGGTCAACCTACGCTACATTAAGAGAATGCTAGATGACTGTTGAAGCTTGTCCCAACACCTTCCATTGTACCTGCACTCGTACTTCTGGAAGATTGACCTTCATGGCCAGCTCTTCGCGACTGTACACATCCGGGTAATGGGACTTTTCGAAGGCTCGTTCCAGCTCATGCAGTTGGTAAGTGGTGAAAGTGGTCCGGTTGCGACGGTGTTTCTTCTTGGGTTGGTCGTCTTCTCGAGGTTCTGGTGATCTGCTATCACTCTCCACACCGTGACGATGAAGATCCCCAACCTCAGCTTCACATTTATCATGTGAGAAGAGTCCTGTATCTACGGAGATAAAAACGAGACAGGGTATCTCTTTATTCTATTCAGATTCAGATAAGCCAACACTACTTTAAAGAAAAATGGGTTGCTCGATTCTTCTTTGGATAGTTAATGCTTTCAGAAGGAGTCTATGTTGCATGATTCTGGGTTAGAATCTTTTGGCCAACAATAGCCATTCTTTGTAGAGTTTGCATATTCTCCCTATGTATGCATGGGTTTCCTCCATGCACATTAGGTCAACTGGCTACTCTAAACTGTCCATAGGTATGAATGGGATTTTGAATGGCTGACTCGTGACTGAAATCAGCTTGGATTGACTCCAGTTTCACTGAACAGCAGTATAGATGATAAAAGGATTCTTTGAATCTTGAAACATTCTCCAAACTAGCAGAAGCAAACTAAAAAGTAGTACAGTAGCTGACGATAGTTAGAAAGCACAAATATATATTGGGATAGTATTAAAATAACCATTACAAACTCTTAGGAAATATCCAGAGCCTTATGCCTTCTTTGGTTTCTTTCCCTGGGAAAACCCTGTACAGGACAGTGTATGCTGATCTGAAAGGGTTTAAGCGGAAGCCCTTTTCATTAAGCTGAAACATAGCTGGTTGATATGTAAAAACCATAGCTGGGACTACCGTGGCCATTCTGGTGGACTGTGAAGGCAATTCGATGCAATTATTGGTGGATTTAATATGCAAATGAAGAGAGTGTAGACAGTTGAAGAAGCAACGCCTGAATTGCTCCGGTGTTTGACCCACCGCCATTTTCAACATGACCAAACTTTGAAAGAATGGAAGCCACACCCGTCCAGCCTTCATCCATTCATTTTCTAATCTGCATAATCCTAATTAGGGTCGCGGGGAGGCTGGCGCTCATCTCAGCCGATTCTGGGTAAAGGTAGGGTACACCCGGAACAGCTCGCCAGACCATTGCAGGGCTAAACACACACAACCATTCACACTCACACCAAGGGGCAATTTGGAACTGCCAGTCAAGCTACTGTGCATGTTTTTGGACTGTGGGAGGAAACCGGAGTACCCAGAGGAAACCCACGCAAGTATGGGGAGAACATGCAAACTCCGCACAGAAACGCCCCAAGCCCAGGAATCAAACCCGGGACCTTCTTGCTGTGAGGCGAATATTCTAACCACTGCGCCACCATGCCGCCCCCTCTATATCCCTTTCGCTTTCAATTCTAAAATCTAATTGATCGAGCCATTATAAAACCTCTAGATACATACAAATGCCTGTAATTGTGTCACAATATAGAGGGAACTCATTATTAATATACGGAACATCATATTCTCCCCCTATAAAGCACTCCCTCACATATCCATCATATCATTCTGATTCAACCCCAACCCTTTTTTATACAAGACAGGGGTTCATGAGTTCCTTCACACCGCTCTGTTTATCTGTGCAGTGCTCAGTAATCCCTCAACAAGTAAACAGATGTCACCTGCTAAACCTGCAACTGCTCATGTGGCTTTGGCTGTTAATCCATCTGCTTTAAAACCTCTCAGCTTGTTTGTCTACATGACAAGGTGCTGCTTGGTAAAAGTAGAGATTTTTTTTTTTCCGTTTCCAAGAAACATGTAAAGAGTGAAGCCGGCCACATGTTTTAGAAAGAGCTGAGCGTAAATCAGTCTAATTAAATTAAGCGAGATTATCATCAGATCATTGCTTTAGCGTGCTGTAAGTGTGCACTTCTGGGAGTGCGTAGGTGTGACTCTTGATAAGATTCTTTCTGTGATTAGTGGCCTGGGAATTTGTTGATGTTCTCCATCTGTGGTTTGGTTGATTGGCTCCTATGAGACAAGAAATGAATAATAATGTGATGTGTTGGACTTTCATGTGAATATAAAGTAGTAAAACAAGGTACAAATTGAACTTTATTACTATCCATAAGATTCATTTTCACCTTTTCATTTTCAATAATAAGAATTATTTGAAATTTACAGGTATGTTGTATTGGCTCAAGTCCTTTAGGAAAAGGTTAGCTATTTTATTTCCTGTTTTGATTTATCATCATCATCATCATCATCATCATCACCTTGGTCCGGGGTCGGGACGCGGGGCAGCAGCCTAAGCAGTGAGGTCCATACGTCCCTTTCCCTAGCCACTTCCTCCCGCTTTTCTGGGGGGCCACCGAGGCGTTCTCAGACCAGCCGAGAGACATAATCCCTCCAGCATGCTCTGGGTTGACCCCGGGGTCTCTTCCTGGTTTGACATGCCCGAAAAACCACACCAGGGAGGTGTTTAGGAGGCATTTTAATCAGATGCCCGAGCCACCTCAAATGGCTCCTCTCAACGTAGAGGAGCAGTGGTTCTACTCCGAGCTCCTCCCCGATGGCCAAGCTTCTCACCTTATCCCTAAGTGAGAACCGCGCCACCCTGCGAAGGATGTTTAAAAAAAAGTGTAACTTGCCCTCATTCAATCCTTTGCCGAAACGCTCAATCCTACTACAGTAAAGTTGAGGTTAGAGCCTAACTCAGTCGACGTGGGGTGAAGGCGAGGTACATCCTGAACATCTTGGAAATCCATCACAGGTCAGCATGCACACAACCATTCATGCGCACACCTAAGGGCATTCTGGAATTATCCTAACATGCATGTCTTTGGACTGAAGGAGGAAACCAGAGTACATGGAGGAAACCCATGCAAGCACAAGGAGCACATGCAAAGTCTATACAGAAACTCTTGCTGAGCCTGGGACTCAAACCCAGGACCTTTTTGCTGTAAGGCAGATGTACTAACCACTACGCCACTGTGCCACCCACTGTATAATTTGATTTAAGTCTTAGAAAATTTAAAAAAGATAAAAAGTTACCATAGTAGTATTGTAGTGTCCCAGGTACGTATGTGTATATCTTTTGTTCTAGTTTTTTTTGTAGTAACTGAATAACATGCTATTAATTAGTGATATTTAATATGTATATTAATGTTCCTGAAAAAAAATCTATGCTTGAACAACAAATAACCATAATGAGCTAAATAGGCCCTCTTTAAATCAAATGTGAGATATTGATGATTAAACACTATCTCCTCACCATGATATGCAACCAGATGGGGGTCATCAGACATGCTGGGCAGGTGAGCGTAAGGGTCAGAGGTCACCTGTTTCCCCTGTTCTACCAGGATATCGCCATCATCTTTATGGCCATCGACAGATCCCACAGAGTCAAGCAGAGGATCCTGGTCCTTACTGAAACCCAGAATGACGTCGATGCTGTGCAAGCGGCCGCCCATCGCTGATCCGCCTCCTTTAACCAGGTCATGGTAGTTGTCTGACGAGAGGTAGCCATCGTCCGCCATGCTTATGGAATCCATAAACAAATGCATTCGAAGGCAGGAGAGTAGGTCCAAAAAAAGTTGTAGAGTATTTAAAAAAAAAAAAGGTCGAGAGTAGTTAACAGTCTCGAGAAAAGATAGGAATCATCTTCTGGGAGTGGCTTCTTGGGTTTTCTGATGGAAGAGAAAGATCAGAGAGGTTTTAATGTCAGGTATAGAAAGTGATGGCGAGAGTCAGGTGAAATAATGCATCACAAAGTGTTTGTTTTATACACATAACTTCATATAGAGGCAGCCGAAATAAAATAGCCTAAATAACATGAGTGGGTTTCAAAGAAGACTCAGAATCTTGTATATAGATGGAAATTTGCTTTATGATTAGGATAGTAGACATGAATTGGGTTCATACAACAAATTTGCTCTGAGCTGCAATAGGATTTCACTCACTCACTCATCACTCATTAGCTGATAGTACTAGGGAGGGTGGTGCCTATCTCACCCGACACTGGGTACACCCTGAACTCGCCAGACCATCGCAGGGCAACACACACACCCATTCACACTCACACTCAGTGAATTTGAAACAGCCAATTAGCCTAATGTGCATGTCTTTGGACTGTCAGAGGAAACCAGAGTACCCTGAGGAAACCTACGCATGCATGGGGAGAACATGCAAACGCCACTGGGACTCGAACCGAGGACCTACTTGCTGTGACGTGGATGTACTGACCACTGTGTCGCCCCAATATAATTTGAATCCTTGAAAACTGTTCAGCCCAACATGATTTCAAAATATCCTTGAAGCACTAAATCTCCACCCGTTCCATGTCAGGTCTGAACACTCTAAACTCCTTTTGATTTGTACAGCAAACACAGACTAGTATTTTGGACATTTAGTGGATATTTAGACGATTTTGGGGGAGTGAATTGAGGTAAAAGATCGTAACACAGCTCGTTTAAATCAGTTTTTGCCCATTTAGGTAAAAATCTCAGCTCATCGTCAGACTTCTGATTGAACCATCGTCACGCTTTATCCTGAGACATAACTGGTCTCATTAACAGTGATGAGATGTTTTCTCCGTCCCTTAAGGTTTAACTTTGAGTCGAGTTGAATGAAAATGAAAAAAAAAACCCTTCCAACATTTTTTATGCTTCATCAGTTTCTATGAAAGACAACCAGCTTTTCTTTACTTTTTTTTTTAACAGCATCAGGTTCATTTGGTACTTTCTGGGCACATGGTATATGAGCACAGTGGGACACATTGTTTAGGACATTGGGTGCCAATTTTTTTTTTTGCACATCTAAATAATTTTCCTTTTATCACAGCATAAGTATAGACATCTTTGAGTCTTCAACACTAAATATCTTTTTGTAGCATAGAGTTTTTTGTTTTGTATAGGAACAATTGGAATTATGATTTTAAAAATTTGGGAAAAAATTAGATTACTTGCACATTTTTATAATTTTTATTATTAATTTATTTTTATAGGATTAAATGGTTCAAAAAATGAATGAATGACATAATTACAACTGTGTAATTACTGCATTATTACTACTATAATATATCTGCCTATAATATATCCACAAAATAATAATACAATACTCAGAAAATGAAAAACTACTGCTCTCAACAGGTGGTTATGTCTTTCAGAGGCACATATTTTTTATTATTTAAAAAATCAGTACAGTTTGTTATAATAGTAATAATGACATAATAATAACAATTATATATATTGTTATCATATTATAATTAGCATTAAAATTGCAATATAGTCTTTTTTGTCATAAAAAGGGTTCGTAGAAATGTTTCTCTTGTTAAAAACAAAAAACAAAAACAAACAAACAAAAAAAGCTAATCATAGCTTGACATTAGCAAATTGGAAAACATGTTAAACCTACCGGTTCCTCCTTAGTCCTTCCACATCCCTGTCTTGTCCTCTGAGCTGTCGCCGTCCGAATGACAGTAAAGAGAGCAAGCAAAACTCTTTGGCTCGCCTGGCACCTTATTCAGCTTTTACAGGCTGTTAATGAGCGTTTAAGCGCCGCAGACACAATAGCAACCGAACACACTCCAAATCACAAAAAAAGTTCCATCCACTGAGTGCCAAGAGGTCCTGATCTTTATGGCCTAGGCGTCTCGGCAGTAAGCGCTCTGGCTCCGGCGCACGAGAAAAAGAAGAGAGGCAAAAGGAAAAGACTTAAGAGGTTTATTAATTGGAATCCTTCCACTTTAAGAATGATTGACAGTTGTTCACTGCTGGAGTAATTGCTCTAAACGGCAGCAGTACTCTGGACTCAGAGGGAGGCCGGCGCTAATGAAGCTCTGACAAAACTTTCTTTCAAAAATCTTTTGTTTAAATGATAATGGCGTCCTGGTGAAAATGTCCTCTAATCCCTCTTATAACAAAGAAAACACACATGTATTAAGATGTTGAGGGGTTTTTTTATTATTATTTTTTTTTCAGTGTTCCATATCGCACTATAGAAAGAGAGCAACATAAAACTACACTCGTTTGTCATTAAAGTTTACTTTGTGCGGGGTTTTTTTTTTTAACGCAGAACCTCAAAAAATTAATTCTTGAACTTATACTTGAATTCCTAAATAAAGGTTTTGTTGTTGTTGTTGTTTTGTTTTGTTTTTTTACAGAATCTCCTCAGAAAACGTCTCTCATGGACTTTGTGACCTGATATATTCTCCCTGATTACAGTTGAACCATTGAAATGAAAAGCCACTTGATTCACTTTGAGGTGCACTTTGATACCTCTTGGGTATTGAAATTTTAAAACCCTCTCAGGAAAAAACATACACGTCAACAGAAACCACAAATGTGGACCAGTGCATCATGGGTGTAAAATGAGGAGTGAGTGCATTCCTCGTACTGTCAGCACTGTAAAATTACAGTAAATAGTATTTGAATAGATCTTAAGAGAATATTACATACTCAAACTCATTCACACTCTCTCACTCACTCGCCAAGCCGTTTAATCCTACCAGGGTGGCAGGGAGGCTGGAGGCTTTTTCAGCCAACACTGGGCCAAGGTGGGGTACACACTGAACAGCTCGCCAGACCATCGCAGGGCCAACACACACACAACCATTCAAACTCACACCTAGGGGTAATTTGAAACAGCCAGTTAGCGTAATGTGCATGTCTTTGGACTGTGGAAGGAAACCAGAGTACCCAGAGCAAACTTATGCAAGCACAGGGAGAACATGCAAGCACGCTGAGCCCGGGACTTGAACCCAGGACCTTCTTGTTGAGAGGTGGACATGCCAACCACTACACCACCATGTGGACCCCATATTGTAAATGGCTCCTGTATACAGTCACAGTCTGGAATTTTTTTACAGCAACTTACTTGCAAGTGAACTGAATATAACTATTTTATTTATTTATCAACGCTTGTCCTAACAATCCTGTGCAACTGGCAAGATTTCCCTCCTGACCTTAATGACATCTAAAGATAAGTTTAAGAAGCTTCGCAAGCTTCCTATTCGGATATCAAGAACATGATGTAGATAAGAAAAAGAAAAAACTTCACTGCAGACATTCAACGAATAATGAAAAATAATTTTACTATAAATTGTACTATATAATTATTATATCATACAATTAGCAAACATCTCTGTGCTGCTCAATTTGACTCTAAACTGACTACTGAAGGTTCATAATACATCCAGAAAAAAGTTCTAGAACGATTGTTCCTCTCTCACTCACTCACTTGCACAACTGCTTAATCCTACTAGGGTCGCGATGAAACTGGTGCCTGTCTCAGCTGTCCCTGAGCGAAGGCGGGCTACACCTTGAACAGCTCACCAGACCACTCCCAACCACTCAAACTCGCACCTAGGGACAATTTGGAACATAAAGTTAGCCTAATGTGCATGTTTTTGGAACGTGGGAGGAAACCAGAGTACCTGAAGGAAACCCATGCAAGACGTGCTAACCACTCAGCCACCGTGGCGCCCCATGATTGTTCCTGCTAAGCAACAAACAACTGATTCTTGTTGCCTTGAAATATTTTGATCTTTTCTTGATTTGATTGTGTTGCTAATTAGGTTGCGAAAGTTTCTAATATTAGAAAGAAGACACTTGTTGTAGATAAATCATGAGGTCATGTGATCTGACAGGTTTTTTATATATAAATCTATATCTATATAAATAAATATCAGTCACTTTCCGAAACACCTAATCCTACTAGGGTTGTAGGGAGAAGGGTCTCAGTCAACTCTGGGTGAAGGTGGGGTACATCCTGAACAGCCCACCAGTCTATCGTAAGGCCAACACAGATGCACAACCATTCACAGATTCACACTGGGGCAATTTGGAACCACCAATTAGCCATAACGTGCATGTTTTTAGATCGTGAGAAGAAACCGGAGAACCCAGAGGAAACCCACGCAGGCATGGGGAGAACATGCGGACTCCATACAAAAGTGTTCTAATGCAAAAGAGCAACCGGTGTTGTAATGCTAACACTGAAATACATGTTTGTCTGGTCTTATATTATCTCCATGTATTAAATATGAGCTCAACCAATAAACCAGATAGGGAATATATTCATGTTGCTCATTTTGTTCTAGATTAAACACAGTCATGTCAAAGCCAAGTAACTGACCATGTGTTCATTTTTTTGACCGTGATGCTAAAGAAAGTGTAATAGGTTGGTGTGTGTGGATTTGAGGTTATCACTCTTCCAGCATCACGTACACCATCGATCCAAGGACAAGCCTGCAGATGGAAAGAAGAGACTTGAAAAGATTTGTCGGCGGTCACTGACTCGGACAGTGCTCCCATAGAGGAGCTTTAGCACACAAAGCTAGCAGGCCATCTGGCTGAGGGAAAATTCCCCCGTCGCTGGCCTCAACACGCCATGCCCTAGTTAGAGCCACTCACACAACAGTATGCTGTCGGATTCAATGGATTGACATGCTAATGTATCTACAGCATGATCCATTCATGCTGTGGATTCATGTTTATATAGGATGTTTTTTTAAATGCATAAATGTCAAAATGTTTTGTTTTTTGGGGGGGAGGGGAGCTTTTTATATTGGAAAAAGATAAATACAGATATAATAAATAAGTAAAAGAAAAATATGTCACAGGCATGTAACTGAGTTGTGATGAGGTAGAAAGGGGGAGGAGCTAGTGATTAAAGGGCAATAAGAAGGATGGAGTGGAGGCGTGATGTAATTTTATTGCCACTTTTCTATTCAGGAATGTGTTCACTGTGCACTTTTCCTCACCTTATAGTGGTTACAATTGTCTATATACCCTTGAAGGTGAGTTTTGAAGGCTGCCATGTCTCGACGGGTCATGTCTGGTAGAACAGCGGCGATCTCCTGCTGAATAGCACCCTTAAGGGCTTTAAAGCTCCAGTCTTACATAAAATATTTTGTCATGTTTTTGTTGCTAATAGTTCATGGTGACTAAATAAATCAAACCTTTCAGTTCCAACATTTATCACGGCTGTG
>JBCNYH010000008.1:6555954-6567968 GCA_039654325.1 Tandanus tandanus | reverse complement strand
TTGTGATTTTTTGGATACCTCTGCCATTGTGTTTGACTTCCTGGATATCTCTGACCACTGCCTGTTTTTTGACCACGGGTTTGCCTGCCATTTTGGACTATCTGCATATCTATTAAATATTGTGCTCTACATCTCTTCTGTCTGCGTGTGGATCCTTTTCCCTCTGTACAACCCTAACAACAGCACTGAACAGCTCTGAAGACACAAGATCGAGAGTAGTTGATTTGCATGAAGCTGGAAAGCGCTACAACATATTCTTAAAGCGTTTAGTTATTCATCTGTTCACAATGAGGTAAATCAGAAGATTTAGTACTGCGGTTTGGGGATGATCACACTAGAGGTGCGACAGAAAAGCGCCTGATGCGAATGGCAATTCGCGGCTGTCGCTTTTCACTCTCAAATTTAGTGTTGAAAAATGTTGCGCGACATTTGTGGCATTGCATTTTGGTCGCCTGGTTCGTGAACTCAAAAACGTTTGAAATTTTCTCGAAAAACGAGGCTCAAACAGTTTGCACATGTTGTGAGAAGGTCGCAAAGTTGTCGTTTTGCTCGCAACTTATTCATTTTTCATTCGCAAGGAAAAGCGAGAAGTTGGAGACTTCCACTCAGAAAGTTTAGGACTTGCTGGCATCCACCGTATTCCATGTATTTGTCATCATCTGTATTTTATTAACATTTAGTTCGCGCTAATAACACGCAAATAAAAAGCGAATGGTTTGAGGACAAAACAAAACGCCACTGATTTACGACAGGAGATTCACATTTTTTCGATAAACATCAGCAAACCAATCGCAAATTACTTGCAAATAAGTCGCAAAATTGTCACACAACCTTATCGAGACTTTCGCATGATATACGTATTTACAACGCAAAATATTCTTTTGCATGTGGCATCACAAAGCATCTTGACACGAATTTCAAAATTTGCTGAAAAATACATTTACGTTAGTCGTGCGTTTTTATCGCACCTCTAGTGTGATCACCACCTTAGTTTCCCTAGAGATGAGCATCCAGCCAACATTACTATAAAAAAACCCAATACAGAACCTTTATTGAGGTAAAGCAGCAGCATGAATGAATCATTGGGACTGGCGTATATTTTTGTTCAGGAGTCTACCATATGCAAAACATTGAATAGGCCGGCTGCCCATGGCTGGAGACCATACAGGAAACCTCTGCTCTCCCAGTTCACCCAAGAATTTCTGACACTCTACAGTTTTCGTGGAAGGTGTCTTGTAGACTGATTACATTACATATTGTGTAAAAACATGACCTCATCATGGTGGCGTACGGTGCAGTTAGTAACTTTTTTGCCCCAGGGCCTGAACAGCTTGTTCAGTAGACGTTGGGTGATGCAGCAGGACAAATATTAAAGTCTACAGAACAGTTAAAAAATATGTAAATTCTCTTTAAGAAAAAATCAGCCAATCACACCAGACATCCTAAAGCTGCATTCACACAGGAAGCGACGAGCGATACACGAATACTGACGCCAACAATGACGCTCAAATCTTCCCTCCAGCCATTCACCAGCAGGGTATATTTATGGTGTGCATGAGTATAAATACCTCTAGTTGCTGATTGGCTGGAACAGTGTTGTGTGGCTTACACCAAGCCACTTTGTTTATTTCTCATCTACAGAGCTGAACATTGGATTATTTATTTATTTATTTCCGTATAAACACAGAATGGGAAGCTGGAGTGTACTGTCAGGAGATTGCCGCTGAATTTGACAAAACGTATATTGGATTAGAATCAGTGAGTGCACCTTTAACACAGAAAGTCATATTTTTGTATATTATTAATATTTAACTCATTGTTTCTTAAAAAGAAATGCACTTATGCTGTCAGGAAGGATGTTTGTTTAAATATGGTGCACATATTTTCTTATTTTATATCACTCACTCACTGAACTGTTTAGTCCTGTTAGGGTTGTGGGGTGGCTGAAGGCTATCTCAACCTACACTGGGTGAAGGCTGGGTACACCCTGAACAGCTCGCCAGACCATCACAGGGCCAACACACACAAAACCATTCGCACTTACACCTAGGGGCGTTTTGGTGCAGCCAATTAGCCTCATGTGCATGTCTTTAGACTGGGAGGAAACAGGAGTACCCGGATGAGACCTACACAAGATTGGGGAAAACATGCAAACTCCTCACAGAAACGCCCGAACCGAGGACCCGAACCCAGGACCTTCTTGCTGTGAGGCTGACGTGCTAACCACTACACCGCCATGCTGCCCTTACTTTATATCCATATTTGTAAATGTAATATGAATAGGAAACGGATCCCCTCCCAACCATGAAATCATCTCAAAAATCATCTGCTAAATGAATAAAAGTAAATGAACTCACTTCTCCTCCACCAGCTGTTTCTGGTATTCCTCAAACTCCTCTCGGGTCATTCCCTTAGACGCAGCCGTCTCTTTCCCGTCTCCTTCTGCTGTCCCCGGGTCGTCACCTCCCCCTCCACCCATCATGTTTTTTACCTTACTCCCCAGCATCTGCTGCATTAAGAAAGACATGATCCAGGATTCAAGAGCCTTGGAGCCACGGAAATGTGAGTTATGATTCCAGTTCAAAAACTTAAGTAGAAAAAGAAATTGGTGTTGCGAGTTTTGGAGAAGGATGGGGTGAAATGAGACGTAGTATCTTTAGGAGCATTCGCACTACTGGTTGTGGGGAACCACAGGTGTGAGAGGACCTGGGTGTCAGTGTCAGAGGTAAAACGGCTCAGGGGCTTAGCTTATTACAGACAGCTCACAGACAGCTGGGCCACGCTCACCTTGAGACAAGGGCTCATCTATTATCTGATCTGCTAACGTATGTGAATATTGATAATGATAATATTAATAATAATAAAAAAAAACAACGCCAACAATAAACAAAAAAAGCAATAAATGCATAAATACGGTGATGTGCAAATTATTCTATCCTCCTTTGCATATTGTACATCCAGACAGACCCAGGATTTCAAATCGAATATAATGTTTGTGCATAAACCCCAAAGTGATATGTTCTATATTAGTATGTTATTAAATGTGCAGAGGCGCAGACCCAAATTAAGTCCAAAGACATGCACATTAGGCTAATCGGTGGTTACAAATTGCCCCTAGGTGTGAATATGACTCTGAATGGTTGTGTGTGCTGAACTGCGATGGTCTGGTGAGCTGTTCAGAGTGTACCGCACCTTCGCCCAGTGTCGGCTGAGATAGTCTCCAGCCTCCCTGTTACCCTAGTAAGGGTAAGTGGGTGGGAGAGTGAGTAGAAGGAGAGTCTCAATACATCTAGTTCTTGCATCTTGTTTAATGTTTAAAAAGAGAGAAAAAAATTAAAAGTACTTTTAATTTATTTATTTTTTGCTTTAGCTGATCTCTGTCGCCATCTGGTGATCTTTACAGACAAAGCACTTTTATTGGCTTATACAAACATACATTCATTCATTCATTCATTCATTTTCTGAACCTCTTAATCCTAATTAGGGTCGCGGGCGAGGACAGAGTACACCCTGGACAGCTCGCCAGGCCATCGCAGGGCAGAAACATGCTGACGGCAATGCAGCCTACTCTTTACAAACGACGGCAATTGTGGTGACTCTTCACCACAGACAGTGAGAGACATGGCCGGCCTTTGATAACCCAGTTAGCTGCACTGGGGAGACAGCAGTGACAACCCGGTGACAGTGGGCTTGAACCTCCAACATACGGATCAGTAATCCGGCACCCTACCACCACTGCCCCTCATTCATTCATTCATTTGTCAAACCGCTTCCTCCTCCTAGGGTCGTGAGGAGGTTGAAGCCTATCTCAGCCAACTCCGGGCAAAGCTAGGGTTCACCCTGAACAGCTCGCCAATCCATCGCAGCACCAGCACACACACACATACACGCACATATCATTCACACTCACAATAGGCCCAATAGGCCCAATTAATATGCATGGACAGTAGGAGGAAACCAGAGTTCCCAGAAGAAACCCACATAAGGACAGGAAGAACATGTAAATTCCACACAGTAACTCCCTCACTGACCCTAAGACATTCTTGCTGTGACATGCTAGCCACTACACCACCGTGCCAAGATAGCTGTGTTTGTGCATCAATTTAATCAGAATAAGTAGCAGATTTCAAAATCTGTAAAATCTGTCACTCATATATGGAATGTCAAATAATAGCTCTCTTTTTTTTATTTCTGCTGAGAGCAAAATATCGTTCATTCATTCATTTTCTAAGCCGCTTATCCTAATTAGGGTCGTGGTGAGGCTGGCGCCCGTTTCAGCCAACTTTGGGTGAGGGCAGGGTACACCCTGGACAGCTCGCCAGGTCATCGCAGGGCAAACACACATACAACCACTTACACACTCACACCTAGGGGCAATTTGGAACAGCCAATTAGCTGTGCATGTTCTTGGACTGTGGGAGGAAACCGGAGTACCCGGAGGAAACTCACGCAAGTACGGGGAGAACATGCAAACTCCACACAGAAACACCTGAGCCTGGGAATCGAACCCAGGCCTTCTTGCTGTGAGGAGAATGTGCTAACCACTGTGCCACCGTGCCGCAGAGAGCAAAATGTTAATTTACATCATATAAAATGCAAATGTTTAAATTGTTTAAACTACAGGTGTTCAACTCAAGACTTGCGGGCCAAAGCTAGCCCGCCAACTCATTTTATGTTGCCCGCGAGAGCTTTTAACGAATATGGTTATCATACATTCTTTGCATAGACCATTACCATGAAACGTAATTCATCATCCTTCCACTAGGTGGCAGCAACAAATAAACAGCTAGCCATTCATGACCCAAGAAAGATTGCAAGCTAGCTAATCACTGTCAAGTGTTGTCAGAAAAGGAAAGTAAAAAATACCTAAAATAATAATTTTTCCAAGCAGATTTCATTTCATACTCTTTTTGAAATGGATGTTCATTGATTATTCAGCCCTTGTTGACCCAGAAGTTTTGTGATGTGGTCCTCAGTGACAATGAGTTTGACACCCCTGGTTTAAACGTTGCAACAAGGAAAAAAAGGAAAAGAATGAGCTCTGAGAGAATTTCCGAGCATTAACAAAAGCACTGGATGTTAGACGATGTCTTTTGAAGCACAGACTGATACAGACAGACAGTAATCGTCTGACTGAATTCCACTAATGGACTCCATACTGAGAGCTTTTACTTTCCACAGAATGTCTCCTCGGGCAGTGCGTTTCATCCACACAAACTGAAAAAAACCTAAAAAACCCTGAACACATGCTTTCCTAACAGAAATGATTTCAGTGAGGTGGTTGATCTTGGTTTAGAGGTTAATTAAATCCATCTGCATTAATTAATAATTAACTAATGATGTCATATATTACTTAATCATTAATTAAAAATAACTCGGGGCAGCACAGCGGTGTTGTGGTGAGCACATTTGCCTCACAGTTAGAGGATCCTGGGTTTGGGCCACGGCTCGGGTGTTTCTGTGTAAAGTTTACAAGTTCTCCCTGTGGTTACTCCGGTTTCCTCCCACGTGCAAAGACATGCACATTAGGCTAACTGGCTGTTCCAAATTGCCCCCTAGGCGTGAATGTCAATGATTGTATGTGTGTTGGCCCTGCAATAGTCTGGTGAGCTGTTCAGGGTGTACCCAGCTTTTGCCCAGAGTCGGCTGAGATAGGCTTCAGCCTCCCCGCGACCCTAATTAGGATTAAGCTGCTTAGAAAATGAATGATAATGATACATAATATTACTTATGGAGCCGTACTGAACTGTATGTACTGTACTCCATGTAAGAACTGATACATTAAAACTCATGCACTGCAGGGAGGCTGCAAACTACAAGATAAATGCACCATGGGATCTAAACTGATGACATCACTAAGCTGAATTTGGACGCACCAGACAGACTGTCTCAGCCAGTAGTAAAGCAGGAGGGAGTGTTGCTCGTCCAATCACAGGGC
This sequence comes from Tandanus tandanus, assembly GCA_039654325.1. NCBI lineage: Eukaryota > Metazoa > Chordata > Actinopteri > Siluriformes > Plotosidae > Tandanus > Tandanus tandanus. Next base: position 6,562,030 of record JBCNYH010000008.1, on the reverse strand, counting down.
TCTAGAGGCACAAAGGCAACACAGATAAGACAGCTGGAGAGAGAGAGAGAGAGAGAGAGAGAGAGAGAGAGAGAGAGAGGTGGGTGTGAGGGAGAAGCTACAGAGCATGAGCGCAGTGAGAAAGGGGCGGGTATTAGAAGGAGGCATTTGCTGTTAAGAAGTAGAAGAGAGAGAGAGAGAGAGAGATGCTGTTGCTAAGGAACAGTGAAAATGAGCCATCTATCTTCGGGGGCAAAAACACAGACAGGGTTCTGTTCTCTTAATCTGGGAAAATAAACCCTGTGCTGTTACGAGGTGAGGTTTTTCCTTCGTTATGCACTGAGAAGGAAAATCAGAGAGAGAGAGAGAGAGAGAGAGAGAGAGAGAGAGAGCGCACAGGCCCCAGGTGAGATTACGTAATCATCACATCAGCTCTTGGTACTTGCTGTTACGAAGGTACTGAGACTGTAGCCTGACGAGTAAGCCACAATCCCGTGTGGAGATGAAGCTGGTGGACGCAGAGCTGCGCTGCAGGAAGCACGGGAGGCAAGGAAGAACATCTGGATTCAGCTCTTCTGGATGAAGACAGCTGTGTGTGTGGATGCTGAACAGAAGAGCTCATCAGGAAGTAGACGGGATAGACACAGCATTCGTCTTCTCACTCAGACACAAACCCACTGGAAACCAGTCTTTCTGTTCTGCGCAGGAGAGAGAGAGAGAGAGAGAGAGAGAAAGAGAGAGAGAGAGAGAAGGAAAAAGGAAGAGAGATAGTGCATGTGACTTCCTCATCCTGCACAAGTAGAGCGTTATGGAATTAAGCATGGTGAAAAAACAAGTGCAGGCCTAAGAGAGGGCACACACACACACACACACACACATACACACGGAACAGCAGGAGAACAGACCACACAGACAGAGAGATAGACGTATTTGTGGTGTAAGTATCCTTCATGCAGGTATGTGTGTATTTGGTGTACTGAGCAGCTTGTGTGGGTGTGAGTGTGTATGTGTGTGGGTGTGTCCTCTGTGCTACATTGTCTTTGACTACCTTACATTTAATACAACTAATCAGCTTTATTTTCTGTTTCTTAATTAATCCTTCACTAGACAGCTTGTCGGCAGTGTGGTGGTGTAATGATTAGCATGTCCGTCTCGCAGCAAGGTCCTGGGATTGAGTCTCGGGGAGGGCGTTTCTGTGTGGGGTTTGCATGCTCTCCTTGTGCTTGCGTGGGTTTCCTCTGGGCACTTCTGTTTCCCCTACAATCCAAAGACGTGCACATTAGGCTAACTGGGTGTTCCAGATTGCCCCTGGGTGTGAGTGTGAGTGGTTGTGTGTGAGTCAGCCCTGTGATGGACTGGCAAGTTGCTCAGTGTGTACCCCGCCTTCACCCAGAGTAAGCTGAGATAGGTTCCAGCCTCCCCATGACCCGAAGAGGATTAAGGAGTTCAGCAAATGAATGAATGAATTAATGAATGGATGGATGGATAAACTGATGAACGGCTTTTTGACTCTGAAGGACTACATTAGAATCATGACCTGAACTCATGGCCTATTAATAGCATGTGTGTGAAAGGCAGTCTAACAGCAAGAGGAGTAACTTTAACCCCCTCACTGCCGCACATGTGCCTGTCTGGGCCATTAGCACAGCGACTGAACACTGCTGACCTGATGTCGCTTTATACTTATGAAAGTCCAGATACATCTTCATTAAGCTCTTTCTCCTGTCACGGTAGATCCGGAGCCTATCCCAGGCACTCTGGACTCATGGTGGGAATACACTGTGGATAGGATCCCTGTTCATAACAGGGCTACGCACACACTGAGGGGCAATTTGAGTAGCCAATCCTCCTTTTTTTTTTTTAATTGACCCACAGGCATGATTGCCTGAGAGGGAGAAGGTTCAGGGTGTGAATCCTGGCCTTTCTGTGTAGAGTTTGCATGTACAGTCAAAACTCAAGCACATTAGGTCACCTGACTACTCTAAATTGCCCATAGATGTGAATGTGAGTGTAGATGGTTGACCGTAGACTGGAGGTCTGTTTAGGGTGTAACCCCACCTCTTTTCTGAAGGTTTTTGGGATTTCCTTCAGTTTTCCCCATGAAATACCTGTAAATGGTATAGATGATGGATAGCTGGATGGCTATATATTGTGAGAACATCCAGCACCTCACACCCAGTGTACTCAGGATAGGTTCTCAATCCTTCACAACCTGGACCAACTTTTTTATTTTTACATTTTTTTAATACGAAATACTTTTAAAGATCCAGGCCATAACAATGTTGGTCTGTGGTGGAAAGTAACTAATTACATTTACTCAAGTACTGCACTGAAGTATAAATTTAGAGGTACTTGTACTTTGGTGTTTCTATTTTATGAAACGTTACACCTCTACTCCACCACATCAAAAAAGCAACTAAGCAACTAAGAGGGCACTCCGAGAGCGCAAACCTCCGCCAAGCTTACTCACTCTCACTCATTTGCCGAACTGCTTTATCCTACTCGGATTGCTTGGAGGCTGGAGCCCACCTCAGCCAACACTGGGCGAAGGCGGGGAACACCCTGAGCAGCTCGCAACAATTCACACTCACATCCACACCTAGGGGAAATCTGGAGCATCCAAAAAGCCTAATGTGCATGTCTTCAGACTGTGGGAGGAAACCCATGCAAACACGGGAAGAACATGCAAACCAAGCCCGGGACTTGAACACAGGACCTTCTTGATGTGAAAGGGGCTTTACTCTATCTTGTTATGATCAAACATGTGAATGTGACTCACGCTGCCGACCTGTTTATCACGTTAAGCATGACTCAGTCTCCCACTGATATTATTCTTATCTCTAATTTTCATCTGTAGCCGGGGTAATAAGGAGCAAAATTCAAATAATGTAATTGAAGGCTACATTGTGATAAAATGATTGAATAGAAGACCTGAGCAAATATAATAGAGATTCATATTACAGAAGGGAAAAAAATGCTAAACATTGAGACGTTTTTCAGAGATAGACTAAAATGACGTTTAGGGATGAATCACAACCAAATTCATCTATTTCTGCTTGGTGGGCTACGCACCTTATGTGCCTCCTCAGCTAAATAAATAAAACAAACTTGAAAAACTGAGAGCAACAACCAACAGCAACTATTTCTTCTGTTTAAAAAATATGTAGTAATTATAAAAAAATTAAAATATCCATTCTAAATTTGGTTCGTATTTTTTTATTTTTTTGCCGTTATGCTCGGCAAATCGCTCCAACATTTTGTTTTTCTGCTTTCACAGTATATGAGCCAATATCCTAGTAGTAGAGGAGCCAATCAGAGTATGCCATTGCTCATATACAGTGGGTGTGGTAGAATCAAGCGTTTTATTCGTTTTGTACCATAGCAGTTTACCACTGATCGCATTTTTAAATCTATTACTTTAAAAAAATTACTTTCCTGTAAAGACTTTCATTCCAAATCTGGTTGCTTTTTGTAGAATAAGTCTAGAATGAACTGAAGAGCTGGTCAGCTAGCGTTCGCAGTTAGCTTAACATGAGTCGCAACGGCTTCCCTGTCTTTTCAGTAGTGACTTACCTACTAATGGTAAATGATGTGATATCCTAGTAGCATATTGACCAAACAGAAAGCATGATTGCTCATATCCAGTGGGTAAGGTTAGAATAATAATGCTATATAATTGTAATTTGTTATCATTTTTATACTTGTTTATAACTATACACTTGCTATTTGCACATTTTGCTGAAACTGCTGCAATGACATCCTACTGCTGTTGGGCTTACAATTCCCCATGTGACATGTATTATAAATACATCACTGGCAATATTAAAATAAATGCAACTAAAATATCAGTATGATGAATGAATTAGCGTACGATGCACGACGAATAACTTCTGCTGTATAATGAAAAGCCTTTGTGAATCAGTAATGAACTTGGATTGGTATGCATTCTAGTGCGACCTGCCTGTGCCTCTGGACAGGACGATGGGTACAACCGAAGCCACTCTCCGCATGGAAAACTTGGAAGTGAAGGATGAGTGGCAGGATGAAGATTTCCCGCGGTAAGCTATGAGCATTCTGTCCGAATCTTAAAACAATGAACCAAGCCATGTTCTACTGTAAAATCTCTTCAATGTTTAATAGAAATGTACCGTAAAATATAGTTTTAATTTCTAATATTATCCATGGTTATAATAACAAGTAAAAAAGCATGCAGGTCAGCTTTATATTTCCAAAAATACCTGTGTATTTTTGGCCTTATATATTTATTTGTAGGTAGCGCTGGAGTTCGAGCAGCCAGAATACTTCAGTATATGATCTAGTAGTAGAGGAGCCAATCAGAGTGTGCCATTTCTCATATCCAGCGAGTGTGATAGACTCAAATCTTTGATTTTTAATCAGTTTTATTTGGTTAGCACTTTTACAATTGACATTGTCGCAAAGCAGCTTTACGTAGTAAAAACTAATTTGATAAAGAATTAAAAAAGTTCTTCTACAAACCCTACACATCCCCAATGAGCAAGCAAGCAAGCGGCAGTGGTGGCAAAGAAAAACTCCCTCAGACGATACGAGGAAGAAGCCTTGAGAGGAACTGGACTCGAAAGGGAAACCCATCCTCGTTTGGGTAAAACCAGATAAACCATGCAGCAGAAACATCAGTATAGTTTAACACGAAGTCTAGATGGATATCTTATAACTGTAATGGTAATTGTAGTCCTAAATCATTTCAGTAAAGGAGTTTATATCACCAGCGGCGGAAAGTCATTCTGAATGACGGAGAAATGACAGCAAAAGTGTTCAAACAAAACTGTGCCTTTTTCCATATTTAAAGCATGATCATGATGATGCCACTTTATCCAGGTGAGTGTGACAAACTGTGAGCATCCATTATTTTGATTCAAGCATTATCCACTTGGAATAATGTTTTTAAATCCTGAGATATCGGTCCAATTAGATTGCGCCGTATATACTAATTGTATATGAGTAGGTGTCGATATTAAAGCGTCCTGTCTATAAATATGATATAATACATATATGCTATAATGCCACTGCATTGTATAGCCATATTAAAATGCTTATTTCACTAATTATTACACATATTATTAGGACTAGTACATAATGTCTTGTATTATTACTCCTTAGTAGAGAAAATAGGCACAAACTCTCTGTTCTGATTTTTTTGGGTCTCTACTACAAGCCACTGTGGTCCCTTATCATTAAACAGTGTGATATTACAGTTTTTAAACAGTGCTAATTACAGAGAGAGAGTCAGAACGCATGTCACCAGAGATGGCAGTTATAATTAAGGCTGACAACAAGCCCTAAGCTGTCTGCTCTTCTATTGTGCAAGCTGACAAACCTGAATACCTCACCACCCCTTGATTCACAAGCGCTCTGCGACAGTGTGCCAACCAGTGATACAGAAATGACATGTTTTTCCTCCACTGGGAGTAAAGTCTTTGGAAAATGACTACTGGGCCAAGACAGTTTTAAAAAAAAAGTGGAATGATTATTTAAAACAGGTGTCATGTGGTTGTTGTTCTCTAAAAAAAAATTCATCTTGCCGTGTTCCTTCCTATTGTCTCTGTCCAGACCTCTGCCGGAGGACGGAGACCTCGATGGCCTTACTGACAATCAAACGTGTACGTAGCTTTAAAATCTTCTAGCATCCTGTATTTTATTTAACACATATCACTGTGGATGATTCCATATAATACCACCCATGTTTTTTTATATTTTGCTTAAATCCTAGGTATACTTCAGTATTTCAGCTACTGCTTTAAACAATAATTATAATAATAATAATAATAATAATAATAATAATAATAATAAGGCACGGTGGCGCACTGGTTAGCATGTTCACCTCACAGCAAGAAGGTCCTGGGTTCGATTCCCGGGCTCAGGTGTTTCTGTGTGGAGTTTGCATGTTCTCCCTGTGCTTGCGTGGGTTTCCTCCAGGTACTCCAATTTCCTCCCACAGTCCAAAAACATGCACAGTAGGCTAATTGTCTGTTCCAAATTGTCCCTAGGTGTGAGAGTGAGTGTGAATGGTTGTGTGTGTGTTGGCCCTGCGATGGCCTGGCGAGCTGTTCAGGGTGTA
>JBCNYH010000008.1:6504261-6517530 GCA_039654325.1 Tandanus tandanus | reverse complement strand
TGTGTGTGTGTGTGTGTGTGTGTGTGTGTGTGTGTGTGTGTGTGTGTTGGTCCTGCGATGGTCTGGTGAGCTGTTCAAGGTGTAACCCTCCTTCACCCAGTGTTGAGATAGCTGAGATAGGCTCCAGCCTTATGGCAACCTTTGTAGGATTAGGCGGCTTGGCAAATGAGTGAGAGTGAATGAGAGCCTGCATAAACGAGGCAGTGTGTTTGAGACAAACTCTCGCCAACTAAGTTCATTTTGTGTTGGGCGGATTTCCTTTGATTCCAATCACTTAAATATTTCAACTGATTTTAATAACCCAGTATTTACGTCAAATGGATTTCCTAATGCTGGTCAATATTCACGATTCCCTCTTTGTCATTTCCAATAAGTGATGGATGAAAAAGGATTGCTGTCTTCAGCACACTTGAACATTATCCGCACTGCTTATCCTGTTTAGGGTTGCATGGAAGCTGGAGCCCATCCCAGCTGACTCTGGGCCAAGGTGGGGTACTCCATGAATTGCTTGCCAGTCCATCACAGGGCCAACAGAGACAAACATCCATTCATAGTCACATTTACACCTAGAGGCAATCCAGAATAGCCAATCAGTGTAACCTGCATGTCTTTAGACAGTAGGAGAAAACTGGAGCACCCGGAGGTTACCCACACACAAGCACAAGGAGAACATGCAAACACCACACAGGAGCTCAGGAACTAAAACAGACAACTGTACAGCAGCGTTCCCTAATGAAAGACACCTAAACATCAATATCTTAATTAAACATGGCTGTCTAAGCATACATCCCTGAGCTGTGTGTCTGTTATACTTTATGTGTCTATTTCTCTGCATATTAAATAAAATACTGTAAATTAATTAGGTTGTTAATGTGACATTCATTCATTCGTTTGCTGAACTGCTTAATCCTACTAGGAATACGGTATCTCAGCTGACTCTGGGCGAAGGGGAGGTACACCTGGAACAGCTGACTACTCCACACAAACAACCATTCACGGTTACACCTCAGGCAATTTGGAACAGCCAGTTAGCCTAATGTGCATGTCTTTGGATTGCGGGAGGAAACTGGAAGTACCCAGAGGAAACCCACGCAAGCACGGGGAGAACATGCAAACTCCACACAGAAATGTTCGCGCCAAGCCAGGGACTCGAACCCAAGCCCTTCTTGCTGTGAGCCGGACGTGCTAACCACTAGGCCACCATGCTACCCTCAATGTAACATAATGTTTGCATTATGTTGGTGACAGTAAGCCGTGTTGGTGTCCATATTGCCTGTGATTGTAAGGTGCTTTGAGTGTAAAGTGTAGATGCAGGCTGTCTGTCCACCTGCATGCAGGACTGTATGAGGATCTCGGTGTATTTGCTCACAGTGACTCGTGAAGGCTGAACTGGGACAGTATTAAAGTGTCTTGCTATGTGTCTACCGGATACTGGCAGAAGGAATCACACACACACACACACACACACACACACACACACACACACACACACACACACACACACACACACACACACACAATCATGTACGTCTATCTTTGTGGGGACATCAATTTACACAATGCATTCCCTAGTCCCTTATCCTAACTTCAACCATCACAGATAAACGTCTAACCCCATCCTTTACCCTAATGCAACCTAAACCTAATTCTACCTTAAACCCTAAAACCAAGTCTTAACCCTCAAACAGCTCTTTGAAGAAATAAGTACCAGCATAAATGTCCTCACTTCCCAAGAATGGCCTCACTTTGTTGATTAAAAACATATTCCATTCCGTAGTACTCTCTCTCTCTCTCTCTCTCTCTCTCTCTCTCTCTCTCTCTCTCTGAGAAGGATTTATGTCATGAGTTGAGATATACACTCGTGTCTGATGATCTGGTATTCAAGTTATATGGCTCAAGTTCTGTAAACTCACATTTATGCAGCTGAAATCATTACGCAGCTCATAATTACACCATTATGCAACTCATCAGTTTAACAGAAATGCAATGTGAATGGAGGCCAAAAGCCTAGTCTGAGGCTAATGAGAGTAGCACTTAAATGAAGGATGGTTTGTCCTGGCCGGTTGGAAGCCAATCTCAGCCAGAATACCCCTCCTTTTTTGTCTGGAAAAATCCCCCTGTTTTCCCTTCACTTGCTCCATTCTTCCCCGTCTCTGTATTCCTGCCTAATATTGACCCACATGGATGAAGCCTGTTCTCTCTTTCTGCTATTTATGGGAATCGTGTCTCCCGGTGTAAAATCAAATTCGCTCTTTCCTTGGTGTCAATCAGGAGGCCTGTAAAGAGTATTTTGTAGAGGTGGGGAACTCGCCACAAGGCATGTTGCACAGTGAGCTTTTGCACTGGAAGACAAGGGGCTGTTGAGTCTGTGTGCGTCAGGGACTGCCCATGGTGAGCTTCTCTCAAATATATGGGGAGAAGAAGGAGGTTGCTGTTTATCCAGCTGTACGGAGACACCTCAGCTGGTGGGTGTCTGCCACTGTCCTATTATATATAAAGCAGCACGGCACACATACTATCTACTCACAGTTTATGACAAACCACTTTTATTCAACCATCTGGTTGCTTTGGAGATGCGATGTGTGTTGGTGTGTATATGATGCTGTTCATCACCAAATTATACGGATATCCTGACTAACCATCCTGAATAACTTTGTTCTCTCTCAGACTGGAGCTGGACATTATTATTATTTTCTGTAAATATCTGCCTCAACCTGCCCACCTCCAGATACAGACTTGGTAGTGTGGTATAACATTTTACACAATGTGGCTTAATGTACTTTAAAAGCATGAACAAAACTTTACCGTGTAGCTCACAGGTGTCAAACTCACGGCCCACGAGCCAAATCTAGCCCCACCAACTCATTTTATGCAGCCTGCGAGTGATTTCAAGGTATATGATTATCATACATTCTTTGTATCAACCATTACTATGAAATGTAATTCATTGTCCATCCACTAGGTGGCGGCAAACCTGTTTAAAGTGTCATTCATGGCTCAAGAAGGATTGCAAGCTAGCATGTTACTGTCATGCAAGTAAATAAAGTTTAAAAGGACAAATCATAAACTAAACCTCAAAACTAAACCTATCATTTTGCCATGCAGGTTTCATGGTTGCTCTTTTTGACTAGATTATCCAGCCATTGATGATCTCAAAATTTAATCATATGGCCCTCAGTAAAAATGAGTTTGACACCCCCGGTGTAGCTGAACACTATAACGTCAGCCATCATGGAGATGATAACAATATGGGCTTAAATATGGACATTCCTTTCAAAAATCCCTCCTTCTTTTGGCGTAGCTTGACCATGTATGATTTCTTTGGCGTCCATTTAAACTTTGCAGGAAGAGGCGGGGTCATTATCTCATATTATACATCATAGTATTATTTTACCAAGGTGTAAAGGGGTTTGGTTTTCCAGAATCATTTGAGTTAAGTCCTAAACTACTAAACTAACCACTGGTTGAAATTTAAAGAGGGGAGATAAAGATTTCCATTAAGGGTTGGCACAGTGGCGTACTGGTTATCATCTCCACCTCACAGCAAAAAGGATCTGGGTTCGAGCCCTATGCCCAGCAAGGGTGTTTTTGTGTGGACTGATGAAGATGAATTGCCCTTAGGTGTGAATGGTGCTTTATGATAGACTGATGCCTCATGTTCGTGGAATATCTGTAAGTTAATAGACACAGAAAGAAAAAAAAAAAAGAAAGAAGCTCTACAGTAGCCTGGCGACCATCTCAGAGGGTTCGCGTCTTATCCGAGGTCAGCAGGGATTGGCTCCAGCTTCCTCCGCAACCCTGATGGATAAACGGTATACATAATGGATGGATAGACAGATAGATAGACAGATGGAGAGACAGACGGACTCCAGATCCTGTGTGACCCTGACCAGGATAAGACAGCCACTGTGAGTTCGAGCGTCTGTATATTCCCTTATTATGACTCAGAGATTAGCCACAATTTAATGTAATAAATGTATACTTTGTTGAAGTATTGCAAAAATCCTGTGAAAAAAATTTATATGGAGTCCTTGAGACAATCTGTGACAAAAAATAGTTTTGCCTGGAATGAAATCATGCTGATAAAATGTGCTGCTTTTCTCAAATTTATATTGTGTGTGTTAGAGAGAAGTAACATGTTGGTTCCCTGGAAGATTACTGAGTGAATCTAGTTTTCTAAATCTGTGTGTGAGTGTGTGTGTGAGTGTGAGTGTGTGTGTGTGTGTGTGTGTGTGTGTGTGTGTGCACCAGCCCCATCACTAGCACACCGTCTTACGCACACTGCAGAGAAATTCCTCAGCCCCTGAGTCAGCACAGACAAGCACAGGAAAGGGACGAAGCCCCATCATCATCCAGCAGTAATAATAACCACAGTGTTGACTGCTTATACAACTCTCAGACACCCAGACTAACATACATTTGGCACCGTTCACAGCTGGATGCATGTTCTCCACCATGTTACAAAGAATGAACAGTTCCGGGTAGTGAGACAGCTTCTGTCTGCACTCTAGGACTCCCCTGACTATGACTTTTTTCTTTCCTAATTGGAGAGTAAACCGGTAATTATTTACTGAAATCATGATTTATTAGGGCGCCCTGGTTGGCGAAGGTGTCTAAAGCGCTTACTTAAACAAGAACCTGGTGTTTAAAAAATGTTCTGTTTAAAATGGTACTCAATGGCAGACTTTATCCACTCCAAAAACAGGAGTGGAGAGGAAAGTAACGGAATGAATCAGCAACTGAAAGTTTCTGTAAGGATGCTCATTACAGACGACCAAAATAATGTTTGTCAAGCTAATGATGACTTCAGTTGTATTTTTAAATACTAGTTAAGTAATGAATTAAAGGAAAGATCAACAGGTTCATGGAACATGATTTGGATGGTTGTCCCATGTCCGTGCCACAGGAAACCCAATAAGGCTCCCACACTGCTGAGTGGATGCTGATTGGCTGCTATGTACCACTGACTTGCATGATGACGGCCAGTAATAAGACTTTGCACAAAATAAAAAACACACAATCCAACTTCGGTAGGCAGAGAAACTTTCATCAAGCAAAATAATACCAAACATGCATGGCAACACGGAACATAAACTTGTTAAACGCATAATAAAATGAACAAGGCAGGTGGTACAAATGAATGTGGAAGTCAGCTAATGAACGGTGGTGAAAAGAACACTCAGTGATAACCTTTCCATCTTTCACTACAGATCATAGTTGGGAAACCCAGGGGAGATTTATTTCTTTATTTCCTTCAGGGCTGAAGTTGAAGAAATTTTTGAAGGAGCCGTGCTACTCTTATAACACCAGCCTTGGACACCTATCATAGAGATATCGATCAGGAGCTCCACTTTTTTGGGAAGTGCCTAAATTTATATATTATTTTTATTTTCTTGTACCACAAGGGAAATTTAGCTCTGCATTTAACCCCTCCAAAGTGAGCACACACACACACACACACACACACACACACACACACACAGAAGAAGTGGGCTGCCATATTGCAGCGGCCAGAGAGCAGTTGGGGGTTATGTGCCTTGCTCAGTGGCACTTTAGCCATAAAAGTGGAGGGGGCCTCCGCCACCACACAGCTTTCCTGCCAGTCCAGGAATCAAACCAGCGACCTTTCGGTCCTGAACCTGCTTCGCTAACCATTAGGCCACGGGTGCTATTTGCTAGATTCAATCTACAAGTCTCTGGAACTCTATTAGAGGACGTGAACCTTATCATTATGAAACATATTTCACTGGTTTGGTGTTTTGATGGTGGTGGTGGTGGAGATTGCTGTTCATCCCAAGATTGCTGTTCATCTAATATCGTTAAAGGGGCAGTGTCACAGTGGTTTAAAGCAAAGACCTAAACTTCGTCAATGAGGCTATCAAAGAAGGCATAATCATTTATACATTTAAATAGATGGAACTTTGTTTACAAAGGATACTAGACCTCAAATAGATTTGTACAATAAATTTGCATGGAGTTGGTAAAGGGGGTTACAATCTTTGAAAACTGTTCAGCTCAACAAGGTTTCAAACAGTCCTTGTTGCAATTCACTTCCATCTGTTCCATGCCAGGCTTGAAAACTTTAAACTCTTTTGGATTTGCAGATTGAAAAGCTATTTAATAAACACAGTCAAGCATTTTGGACATTCATTGCATATTTACTCGTCTTTTATGTAAAATTCATGACACCGCCCCTTTAACTATTAAGGCCATCGCATTTGATTTACATCATCTTTATCCTCAATAAACTCTTCAGCGAATCTCTTGCCCTATGAATGAGGGTAGGTTCAAGCAATAAGAGGCTATGGCCATTAATATAGAAATGTTTCATTATAAGAATGCGAGATGAGCTTTCTTTGGTTGGCAGTGACATTTCCTTCTAAGGGTGAAGGTGAATCCAGATGCTGCCAGCAAAATCCGACCACAGCATACCACCGAAGTGGGGTTTTTTTTCTGTCACTCGTCTGTAGGTCAGAATATTTTCACACAGCAATCACACAGAATGGATTTCCCCTATTCTGACATGGTACTGCAGATGATGATGTCATTTAATCCTGGTCACAGGAAGCAGCTATGTGCCAAAACCAGCCAGGATGTTTGTCTCTCCTCTTGGAATCATCTCTGCAGGCACAACACCAAAATCAACTTTTGGTTAGCTGTCTGTCTACATGTACTCTTACGTGGGTGTGAAACCATAATCTACTGGGTGTGGAGGAAACCAAAAAATGCTCGGACTCTCCCACTCTGGCCTTAATGAATACAGGGTTTACTTAAAAAATAAAAAACATGCAGGATTTTGTATTTTCATTCCGCTTTACCTGTTTACAGAAACTACAAATATGCCAATGCATCTATTTATTCGGCGTTGTGCCGTAAGTCTGTTTTAGACCAGTAATTTCTTTGTTTATTACAGGCTGCATGTTATTACAGGAGTGTTGGGACATTTCCAAACACAAAACGCCGGGTTAATTTTAACTGGACACTGACATACAGCAGAGCTACCCGAGTGAAGGAGAAAATTACTTATAAAAAAAAAAAAAAAAAAGCAGGGAGTAGGATTAAACCTGCTTTGTTAAATGTGTTTTTAATCTGTTGTGTGTAGAAGATTTCTATTTAAAAATATGACATTTTTAAAATCCATCTTAAACAAACTGTTCAGTAAAACTGGGCCCACACTCTTTGTTTTCTTTTATTTCTGTAAATGGAGCCCATGTAGAAATCAGAGACCCTTCAAAGACTGGATGCACTGTAACTAGCCACGCTTCTTCTGATAACAACATTCTAACTAGCCTAACTAACTAACTGTGTGAACTACATGTAGCGTTTGCTTTGAACTGACCAATCCTGTGTTGCCTTACACCAGTGAATGCATATAAAAGTCGGAAGAATCATAAAATAAAAGGAGAATATTGTCCACCACAAGCCAGTGTACTGTTTTCTCTTCAGGCCTGATGAGGTGACGGACAGTGCTGGGTCAGCAGGTAAGACTCTGGATCACTGATCGGAGGGTTTGGGGTTCAAGCCCCAGTCCCACTACTCGGCCATTGTTGGGCTCCTGAACAAGGCCCTTAACCCTCATCTGCTCAGTTGTATAGATAATATAAAATGTAAGTCGTTCTGGATAAGAGCGTCTGCCAAATATGTAAATGTATTGAGGTAAGGTAATGTCTGAGTGGGGGTATTGAAAACTGAGCACATGGGAATTTCTTTGTTTGAATTGCAATGCAATCACATCTTTTCCTCTTAATATTCAGGGTACACAAAATCAAAAGGTAAATCCAAACACAAACCCTTTCAAGTTTCTGGGGTACTGGTCTAGAGGTTGGGGGTTCAATACCACCGTTGAGCCCTCGAGCAAGACCCTTAACCCTCAATTGCTCAGTTGTTTAAAAATGCTAAATGTAAGTCGCTCTGGATATGTGCGTCTGCGTCTGCACACAGAAATGCCCAAGCCCGGGAATCGAACCCAGGGCTTCTTGCTGTGAGGCGGATGTGCCAACCACTGCGCCGCCATACCGCCCAGTTAAAGTTGGGGTTGGTTATTTTATTATTTTCTTTGTTTGTTTGTTTGTTTTTCTACACTAACTGGTTAAAATGGTCTTTACACCCCAACTGCAATCAATAGCTGGAAATCAATAGCTGTCATTTGTGTCCATGTTATGTAATCCTGTATAAAAGCACCAAATAATCACTCCATAGTGCTTGGCTAGGAATATCCAATCACATGGATATCCGAAGGCAATGGAAGGCAATGCTACTTTAAAATTTTGCTAACTTTACAACTTACCAACCTCAGCTTTAATATCAGGCATTGTGGGTAATGTAGGAAGCTACTGGCTACAGTGAATACATTTTTCTAAACTCTAATTAAACTTTGACTCCATTCTTAATTACAGAAATTCATATCTTTATAAATCAAGTCATCCAGGGCGGATTTTTCCATCAGTGATATAACTGCAGCAGAAACTGAAATAAAAGAGGGACATGGTCTTTACAGGCTCCTTCAAAGTCCTGTTTGTGTATAGAAACTTGGTGTCACTCTTAGCACACCCCTGTCATTCAACAACTCAAATACGTCAGCTTCATTCTTTCACTTATTTTTCCCTCCTCACTATCTTTCTCTCCATACTTTTCCTCCTTTCTCCTTCCTCCAGCGCATCTGCTCTGAGCATCTCCAGGAGTCGCTCACCTATTCTTAGCCAGGCGAGACTGGAGCGCTTGATTACTTTATTATTTTTGGGCCAAAGACGCTAAAGTCAGAAGGTCAGTTGTTTGAACGAACATTCGTTTTAGGGTGTTGTTTTTGGTGCAAACAGCAGTCTGACATTCCACACGGATAGACATACCATTGTGAAAAAGAGAGAGGGAAAGTAGACAGAGAATTCATAAACACAGCCGTCTGTCTGTGGCACGATACTACTAAAAAGAGGGCTGGATACAGGGATACTTTTATAACATAGGGAGGATGGATACAGGGTCAAAGCCTGTCTAAATCTCGCCCTTACCTAATGTCTGAGGTATGACTGAGGCCACCGAGTACACTGATGTTTTGTGTTAGCCAATCGCTTTTTAATTCTACAGCTCCGCTGCTCTTTGACAGCCATGTTTACTATACTAAATGATTTCCTGCTAAGTTCTAGAGCTGTAGAAATAAACACAAGGGCTCCAGAGAAGTGTTGACTTATGACTGTATTTACTTGTAGGGAACGCTGCTTGTTTTTATTCCTCAAACAGGAACAAGAACATTCATTTGGTTTATAAGTGTAAAAAATACTTTTGCCACAAAACAGAGAATTGGCAGAGGAACTGTAATCAACTGCATTTGTTTGTCCATCTGTCCATCTGTTTGTTTGCTTGTTTGTTTGTTGGTTTGTCTTTGGGGTGGCATGGTGGCATGGAGACTAGTTTCCTTCTACAGTCCAAAGACATTCACATTAGGCTAACTGTCTGTTCTAAATCCCCCCAAGATGTTAGTGTGAGTGTGATTGGTTGTGCGTGTGTTGGCCCTGCGATGCTCTGGTGAGCTCTTCAGGGTGTACACTGCCTTTGCCCAGTATCGGCTGAGATAGGCTCCAGCCTCCTCGCGACCCTAATAGGAATAAACGGTTTGGCAACTGAGTGAGTGAGTTGAGAGTTTGTCTTTGAACAAAATCCTGACCTACCCTACTGGACTCCCAGAGATTATTTGATTTTGAAATGTCAATTTCAAAGGTGAAGGTCATTGCAAGGTCACAAAATATTGGACATAGAGAAAACAGGTGCTAACAGACATGCCGTTACTATGGAACACTAATAGGAAACCATATATGGACTTTCAAGTTACCTTTGACCTTAAGTGACCTTGAAAGGCCAGCTTTCTGAACTTTTGCATAGGCACTCCCAATGACCTAGACCTGTACATGGGGTAGCTAATTTGCGTATGTGACCTTCGACCTTGGCACAGTGACCTTGAACATATAAAGTTTGTCCGGGCCATTGCTCGGCTCATGATATGCATGATAGCTTTCTGAAATTTTGCATAGCTGCATGCTGCAACGTTTTTCAGTTATTGCTTACCTTTTGCAAAACCTCTATTTTTGTCCTCCGTGCGCTTGAGGCGTCCTGGCTGAGGGGTTAGGACGTTCGATAGAACGGCTATTTTTTATGTCTAATTGTTTTTGTAAATAAAAAGAATATGAAATAGTCATTCATTCATTCATTTTCAAAGCCACTTACTCCTAATTAGGGTCACAGCGAGGCTGGCGCCTATCTCGGCTGACTCTGACTGAAGGCGGGGTACACCCTGAACAGCTCGCCAGGCCATCGCAGGACCAACACACACAACCATTCACACTCACACTCACACCTAGGAATGATTTGGAACAGCCAGTTAGCCTACTGTGCATGTTTCTGGACTGTGGGAGTACCCGGAGGAAACCCGTGCAAGCACAGGGAGAACATGCTCCTCACAGAAATGGCCGAGCATCAAACCCAGGCCTTCTTGCTGTGAGGTGGACGTGCTAACCACTACGCCTCTATGCCACCCTGACATGAAACAGTATCTTATTAAACAATTAGACATTAAAAAAGATTTTTATTATGATTTTTATTTTAATAGATCATTAAAGCACTTATCACATGCCAGTCTGTATTGGGTTGCCAATGTGGAATTGTTGCATTCTTGTTAAAGATGAGTTCACTCAAGGCTTGTGTACTAATCAGCGCCACACTTTGATAATCTTCTCCCAAGTTTTCTTTGGAAGCATAATATAAAATACATGCACAGCCCATTTCCTTTAAGCCTCCCGCTTGTGTCCTTGCAAACTGGTTAAGCATGCGAAGTCTTAAGCAACAAAAACAAACCCGTAATCTTTAATTAATGACACCATTATTTTCCAATGGGAGGATTACAGAAAGCCTGCATGACTGATCTGTGGAAATGAAAAAAAAAGCTGTATAGTTAGATTGTCCCAAAGTAAAAATCATGTCCCAAAGTAAAAATACTGAGTGTATGCTCTGCACTAACCCCAAGTCTACATAACAGGAAGTGTCATGGCCTGAGGGCCTGTTAATCCCATACACCTTTGGCAATTGGCGGAACCTTATTCAGAGTGACTTACATTTTTATCTCGTTGGACAGCTGAGCGATTGAAGGATAAAAGTCTTGCTCAAGGGCCCAGCAATGGCAGCTGAGCAGTAGTGGAGTTTGAACCTCCGCCCTTATAACTAGCAACCCAGAACCTTTACCACTGAGCTGCTACCGCCTGTAAGGTACGGCTATTTATTCTGGCAAAGCTGAGGCAGAATATTCCAGCACAATGGCTTTTAAAACACTAGCATCCATGACAACCTAAAACCTTACCCTACCAGGAGCGGGGTTTGAACCCACGAGGACATATGTCCATTGGATCTTAAGTCCAACGCCTTAACCACTCGGCCATCCTGGTTCACATGCCACATGCTATTATGATCTTCCCTATTTACCCCTCTGAGCTTGGTCGAATTTGAGCAGTAATGATAGATGAGATTTAGAGGATGACAGCCAACATTTGGTGAAGGCATTGGTTATACAGTAAACAAGTTATGAACAGAATGGACTTGGTTTGTTGTTCTAGCATGTTGGCATCGCTATGGAATTTAGCGCCAAGCTTCCGTGGCACCCCATGCTGCCAAAAACCCAAAATAAAGCATGAGGACCAAATATTTACAGCACTGTATTTCAATGGCCACTTACTGCATTAGCAACAAACAGAAGCTAATCCTGCCAAAAGGAAGGAAAGTGATGAACAGTATTCTCATACTCATTAAACTATAGAAAGAATAAAAGCCAGAAAGGCGCACTGTTATAGGTAATAATCCAATAGCAAGAGGTCTTTTATTCTTCTACGGCAAGGAGTTTGCTAACAAATACAATTTCTAAGTTTATAAATGAATAACATTGTAGTTTGTACGCGTTAGCTCATGTTATAGCTACAGTGCTATATAGCACAGTGGCGTATTGGTTAGCATATCCGCCTCACTGCAAGACGATCTCGGGCATTTCTGTGTGGAGATTGCATGTTCTTTCCTTGCTTGTGTAGGTTTCCTCTGGGTACTCCAGTTTCCTTCCACAATCCAAAGACATCCAAAGGCTAACTGGCTGTTCCCCTAGGAGTGAGTGTGTGTATGAAAATGGTTGTGTATGTGTTTGTCAGTTGCCTTTGTGCTTCCTCTGTACCCCATACCCCGCACCCCTTGTTGGCCCATGACAGCAGGGCTGCTAATGTGCACCACTTAACCCATTTTACAGTGCCTTTTATTTATTACATCAAAAAATAGTTATCCATTATAACACACTGTACTTCGCCTAAGAATTGCGACACAGTCCTCTGTGTTACTGGCATGGAAGAGGTGCATGATGGGGGAAAGAGGATCCTCTTAGGGAAGAGTGATAAAATTCTCAACCATGACTTAAATAAATACAGACACAGACACTGTCAAAACTGGAGACACTGTACTCGACTGTGTAAATATTCTATAGAAGCCACACTGGTATAACATCGGCCATTAAAAAAAATTCTATCCAAATAAGACACTGCATGACTTTTTGTAGAATGATTTGAAATGATGACATCACTTTTTGTCAGAATATGTTTCAAATATCTCCATTTTTATTTTTATTTTTTTTATTTTTTTTTAATTTAGGGACACTTTTATGGCCTGCAGCGCCCTCTTCTGGACAGAGTATATCAATGATCCAGCTAAAAAGTACAAAACTAAATGTTTTACATTGGCTTTAAATAACTCATGAAATAATAATAATAATAATAATAATAATAATAATAATAATAATAATAATAATGTGTATTTTTTACAGACTGAAGCAGAGACACAGGTTGAATATATTCCTCTTATCTTATACACTGTACCTTTTTGCTCTTAAACCTTTAACTAATAATAAAGAAAAATAAAACACTTTCAGTTCTCTTTGGTCATCTGAACAGTCCGCTCGCAAACTTTGGATCCCATACAAGCCTTTGGAATTATGTTGCATAATATTTGGGAGTCAAGACTTTATTTTTTTCCAGTTCATGAGCAGCTTATTTCTCTGTAGGGCTACCTTTAAGGGGCAAAAAGAGTATGGCAAAAACAAAAAAAAGGGCAGCTTGTTCAGATGGATGTAGTGCAGTCAGGGTGGGGCAGAGAGAGAGAGAGAGAGAGAGAGAGAGAGAGAGAGAGAGAGAGAGAGAGAGAGAGAGAGAGATATGTTTTCTCTTTCTCTCCATGAAACACACCCCCACACATACGATA
>JBCNYH010000008.1:6491953-6503447 GCA_039654325.1 Tandanus tandanus | reverse complement strand
GGGGGGGGGGGGGGGGAGAGAGAGAGAGAGAGAGAGAGAGAGAGAGAGAGAGAGAGAGAGAGAGAGAGAGAGAGAGATGTGTTTTCTAGTTCTTTCCATGGGAAATACTCTCATACATAAGATGTCCTTGTACTGCTGTTAGAAGCATCTCCTCTTTGTGGCATACCTGCAATAAAAAAATAAATGAATTATTTAATATGACTCAAGTGTTCAGCATTTAAAATGGGTTTCATGGGTAAAAATATTTAAGGATATCAGTTTCATCTATGCTTTAATCAATATATAGGCACATATGGTTCAAGGCAAGAAATCCCCCGGCACTGTTAACCACTTCGGCACTGTGCCACCCATTTTTATTTTTATTATTAAAATCAGATGAATACTAATAACAACTCAAATCCTGACACAATTGTCTTATTCTTTTTGTCTCAAGGCCATGAGGACTTTTGTACGCAGGTAGAGAAAGTCAATAAACAAATTTTAAATGTTACTTTTACTGCCACATTCATTTGTAGAATTTGGATTTGAGCAATAGCTCGCGTCTTAGCCAAAAATTAAAGGCGCTACAAAAATGCAGGATGGCACCACACCAAGCCTGCTCTTGTTTTACACTGTGATTTAGGAGAGTGATTAATGCGCTCAATGCTGGAGGACAGCAAGCTGATTAGGCGAGAGCTTTCAAGAGTGTTGCTTTTGCCACAGTTTAAATGTAGCACCACAGGTGCCAGAACATACATTTGGAACAGGTTACGCTGCCATCGTAAATGCCATTGATCAGGGATGAGAGTGAAAAAAAAGGGAGTCAGGAGTAAAGTAAATCTCTTATATTGTCCTAACAACCTTTCACTTTTAATAACCATCACAAATCGTATGCCTTCTTATACAGTTTTAAAGTGCATGCATATCACTCACTTGCCCAACTGCTTACTGCTAATAAGGGAGGCTGAAGCCTATCTCAGCCAACACAGGGTGAAGGCAGACCATCGCAGGGCCAACACACACATTCACACTCACACACGCACACCTAGGGGCAATTTGGAGCAGCCAGTTAGCTTAATACGCACGTTTGTGGACTGCTGGAGGAAACCAGAGTACCCCGAGGAAACCCATGCAAGCACGGGGAGAACATGCAAACTCCACACAGAAACTCCCAAGCCCGAGACTCAAACCCACAACCTTCTTGCTGTGAGGCAGATATGCTAAACACTATGGATATGTGTATGTGTATGCATCCCAATAACGTTTTGTTGTTATTTTTAGTTTTCATACACTGTATATTGGACTGTGATAGCCTTGAGCTGTTGTTCTGTCTCACAGGTATTAAAAAAAAAAAACCTTATACCGTACTTACACTAACATTGTAACCATGGTAACCTGTCATGCCGGAGAGATGTAACTCTTAAAACCACCTGGACACCTGCAGACTATAATAATTGATTAAAAAGACTAAGTCAGTCTCTCTCTCTCTCTCTCTCTCTCTCTCTCTCTCTCTCTCTCAATCTCTCTCTCTCAGAATAGAAATTGAAAATGTCAGAAAAGAATGTTCGAACAATAGTACGATGTGTTCTCTGACTGATGGTGCTTACGTAAGGTGCTTACCAAAAAAAAAAGACAGAAAGCTATAAAAGAGAGATAGACGGAGGAAGCTTATGCATACAACATCTATGCTTTTCAAACTGAAGGGTAGGGTAAGCTTGTACATTCACATTAATGCCTGTTGCATCCGGTGTACTGCAGTTAAGCTTCTCATTCTGGTGGTGACGTTAGACCTCCTGAAAATAAACCAAAGGATCGTGTCATCTGTTGAATCATGCTAAGTGATAAACATCTCAGTGAGTGCAGTAGTGTCAGGGCCAGGATTTCTGAGAGACACCATTTATTATTCACGCAACAATGAAATAATAATAATAATAATAATAATAATTATTATTATTATTATTATTATTATTATTATTATTATTAATATGAGTTTGCATGTTCTCCTCGTGCATGGGTTTCCTCCGGGTACTCCGGTTTCCTCCTACAGTCCAAAAACATGCACAGTAAGCTAATTGGCTGTTCCAAATTGCCCTTATGTGTGAGTGTGAGTGTGAATGGTTGTATGAGTGTTGGCCCTGCGATGGCCTAGCGAGCTGTCCAGGATGTACCACGCCTTTGTCCAGAGTTGGTTGAGATGGGCTTCAGCCTCCCCACGACCCTAATTAGGATTAAGAGGCTTAGAAAATGATTGGATGATGAATGAATGAATGAATGAATGAATGAATAATAATAATAATAATAATAATAATAATAATAATAATAAAATTAATAATAATAAAAATAAATGTTTTGAAATAAAAATAAAAATTAATAAATAAACATTAAAAATTCCCCTTAAGTGTGAGTGTGATTATGAACGGCTGTGTGTGTTGGCCCTGCAATGGTCTGGCAAGCTGTTCAGGGTGTACCCCACCTTCAGCCAGTGTTGGCTGAGATAGGCTCCAGCCTACCGCAACCCTATTCGGATTAAGTGGTTCGGCAAATGAGTGAGAGCGTGAGAGGGTGAGAATGGAAATGAGCTGTCCTAATGTCTTTATTGGGTCATTCAGAGGTCAGTGACTAACCTACAGAAATTAGTGTTACGGCGGAAGGGATTTTTTATTGTGTGTGTTTCTGGTTGAACACAAGTGAAATATTTACTCTAGTAAAACTTTATGCACAGTATTTTAACACACCAGATACAGGGATATTTGGAATGTTAACTCAATAAACCGCAATCAGGTCAGACTAAAAGAGCACCATATGCTCAGACAGTCGTAAGCCTGTAGACTTTATAGTCTGTGTGGGCTAAACAGTAACACACACGCACACACACATACACACACACAGACACTGGTCTCCTGTCAGACTGTGGGAAGTTAGACTGCATTTTAATGAATACCACCAGGAAATAATGAAACGTTTATAGCAGCCATTGCTACAATGGAAGCCAATGGTGAGGCCTTACAACTCGAAACCAGTTGCTCGAAGGTCACCGGACACTGTCCACCCTCAGCAAGTCTTTTTATAGGATTTGCAGGGATGTATGGACATTACATTTATTTAGCTCATGTCTACTTCTCTTTATTTGCAGCTTTAAGTGTTGAGGCAAGTCATGTGTTCTCCCAGCTGTGAGCAACTACCATTTTGCAATGCAAATGCTATACAAAGCTGCCTCGTTCAGTCCATCACTGAGCCAGGTGGCATCTAATCAAAACCAGACTGACTCAAACATGGCTGGAGAGGGGAAAAAATAGCCCGTCGTAGCACATTCCATCCACCAGAGGATAGCAAGCAGCGTCTGCCAAACCTCAACCGCTGTTTTCAAAACATGGCTGGGGAAAAATCAGACTCTTCCTGTACACACAGGATTGTTTCAAAAGTTTGACGACTAAAACCAGAGTGATGCAAGATAAATGTTTAGCTTTTAAAAATCCCCATTTCCTGCCACTGCTTAGCCGAAGCATGCCAAATACTTTCCAAGTGATTGCACCAGTTGTTCGTCATACAGGCCAGTCAGTCATGTGATTCTCATCAGCAAACACTTAAACGAAAGTAGAACATTAGTATCGCTTCATGCCCCTTTTTGAACTCTTGGTCCGTACTCATAAACACTGTGAATAATCCATTATTTTTCAAATGTTTCGAAATCACGCTTCACTGCATGCAGGATTGATGAATAATATCGAAACGGTGCAAGCTCCAGGGCTCTCGGTGAGCCAATCTCCTTCACACTCGCCTGAGCTTTGAAAAAAGCAGCACTTACAACCAGAGACTCCAGCACACAGGAAAACAACAACACAAACAGAACCCGAGAACATCTACGGGCAAGTAGATGGAAGAAATCGCTCATGACTCACATTAGAACCATGTTAGCAGGCAAATGTGTGTTTTGCCTTTTCGCAAATGGCAAAGTTTCAGTTTCTGTAGAAATGATTCAACATCAACGACCTTCTCTGCTTCCCAGAATGAATGACTAATGGTTCAGGATTAAAGTAAAATAAAGGAGTTTTAGTGAGGCAGTTTATTTCTTCTTTCAACACAGGCCAAGGGAGTACTTTTGCAAAACAATGTAATCTTTTATGGTTACAGCCCTATATTACAACAGCCCAGTGGTCCAACAGTTACAGCCCATTGGTCCAACAATTACATCTCATTGGTCCAACAGTTACAGTCCATTGGACCAACAGTTACAGTCCATTGGACCAACAGTTACAGTTCATTGGTCCAACAGTTACAGCCCATTGGTTCAACGGTTACAACCCATTGGATCAACAGTTACAGCCCATTGATCCAACATTTACAGCCCATTGGATCAACAGTTACAGCCCATTGGTTCAACAGTTACAGCCCATTGGTTCAACGGTTACAACCCATTGGTCCAACAGTTACAGCCCATTGGATCAATAGTTACAGCCCATTGATCCAACATTTACAGCCCATTGGATCAACAGTTACAGCCCATTGGTTCAACGGTTATAACCCGTTGTTCCAACATTTACAGCCCATTGGTCCAACAGTTACAGCCCATTGGTCCAATAGTTACAGCCCATTGGATAAACAGTTACAACCCATTGGTCCAACAGTCACAGCCCATTGGATGAACAGTTACAACCTATTGGTCTAACAGTTACTGCCCATTGGTTCAACAATTACAGACTATTGGTCCAACAGTCACAGACCATTGGTCCAACAGTTACAGCCCATTGGTCCAACAGTTACAGTCCATTGGTACGACACCCCTAACCCTAACCGTAACCCAGATGAATTGAGTAGGGTGCCCAACTAATATGAGTAAGGCTGCTGGACCAGTGGGCTGTCTGAACATAGAGCGGCCCCCATGTTTTGTGATTATGAATGCCATACATTACAGTGTTCATGCATGTTTGCCCCTGAATCAGTCGAGCACCATATCAACACACTCACACAAATGCAAAATGTAATCATACTGAAAATGGATTTTGAGGTCATCCATTGTCCACTCACCCTGTGTTACCTAACCATGTGGATGCTGAGGGGTAGACCATCCTATATCCGTTTTTTCTCTTTTAGTGTGTGTCTGTGTGTGGGTGTGTGTGGTCCTCATGAGTACAGCCAGACCTCTGAACCAATGCAACATCTCTTGTCACCCCACCCCATGTTACACCATGGTGGAGTTTATCTGTTTCCGCTTTCCAGGGTAAGGAGGTGTCTTCAGGACTTTTGGATCTTTCGAGGGTACTTTAACCAGTCCATTTTGTGGGTACGGTGGGGGATTGTGCGTCTTAGTCGAGCTAATCGGTGCTAGAGGATAATGGGGATGATCGGGATGCTTTGTATGATCTGCTCTGCTTCTTAGTTGTTGGAGCTCTTTGACTTTAGCTCTGGGAGGTCTGGCTCGCAGGTAGTCTCCATTGGCAGTGCTCGTTGTCCTCTGAATCCCTAGAGCAGATGTGTGATTCATCTGGTTGCTGTCGGCAGACTCAACAGTCACCAGACCATGAATGCGGGAGGATGGGTTTGTGTGGATCTTTGTGACAGAATAACTGTCAGGGTGAGAGGAAATCGCGGCAGTCAGGCTATGGTCTGACAGGGAGCGAGTGGTCTGTGATTTGATCTCAGTGCGTGTGCTGTCTCTTTTCGGCAGTTCCATAACTCTGTTTGCACTGTGGACGAGCGCCACAACTCCAATCCGCTTGGCTTGGTTTATGGATTCCTGTGGCAGACCATTACATGGTCCTTGCTCCTCCTCTCCCAGGTTGATGTTGGAAGTTAGAACATCAATCTGTTGGACCACCTACAAAGACAAGCACAAGTTTTTAAAACACCTGTATTTATGAAGTGACTTTCAGACATAGAGGTGGAAATATCAGGCAAAGATTCATTCACTAGGGTCATACAGAGGCTGGAGCCTATCTTAGCCAACTCTTGGTGAGGGCGGAGTACATTCTTAACAGTCCACCAGTTGATCGCAGGGCCAACACACGTACACAACCATTCAGACTCACACCCAGGGGCAATTTGGAACAGCCATTTAGCCTAATGTGTACATATTTGGACTGTGGGAGGAAACCCAGGAACCCAGAGGAAACCCACACAAGCAAACTCCACACAGAAACACCCTCACCAAGCCCGAGATTCGAACCAAGGACCTTTTTGCTTCTGAGGCGGACATGCTAACCACTACGCCACATAAACCGGTATTATTAATAGAAATAATTAATTTGTCAGTTATACTTTTATGGAAGGGGACACATTCCCTTCAGTGTCACATCAGATGCCATTCATGCAATGAATAATTCATTGTGAACTCATTATATTCACCTGAAGACTATCTTGGGAATGTTGGTGAAATTCTTCCCAGCAACCCTACCTGACACTACTTGTTAAATTATGAATTTTATTTTTAATGCTCTCGTAAATCAAAGCCGTTTGTTTGAAAGAATTCGAAATAGCACTGCCCTACAATTTCCTAACGAGACATCATTAAAAAGAGGTTGCACCCTACCATTTCATCCCACCAGGTCTCAGCAACTCATCAGTTAGTTCTTCACAATCTGATTCCCTGAAATTATCCCCAGCTACTTAACTGACATTAAGACAACAGCTGAAGGATGACTATTTCATTGTAGCACCAAATTCTAAATAATTTATTTTCTTTTTCATCCCAGTCCGTTATTACTAATGCAGATCTACATAAAGCATACGTATGTTTAGCTACTGATTTTTCAGTACTTCGTTTTGTAATGTCAAGGCTTTAAAGAGTAATAACCCAATCTTCTCAAGTCACAATAACCTTCCACATCTGTTGTAATTTTCTTTTATTTTCTGGCCACAATCTCAAATCCCCTACCCCGATAAAGATACAATGTCCATGATCATTAACCTAAGCATTTTCAGCACTGATGCCCCATACCAGGTATAACATGAAGGGTTTGATCTTATCAGCATCTCACTCACACATTTGCCAAATGGCTTAATCCTATTAGGGTCACCGGGAGGTTGGAGCCTATATCAGCCGACAAGGCAGGGTACACCCTGAACAGCTCACCAGACCACTGCAGGGTCAATACACACAGCCATTCACAGTCACATCTAGGGGCGATTTGGAACAGCCAGTTAGCCTAATGTGCATGTCTTTGGACTGGGGGATAAAACCGGAGTATCCAGAGGAAACCCATGCAAGCACGAGGAGAACATGCAAACTTCATACAAAGACACCCAAGCCCGAGACTCGAACCCAGGACCTTCTTGCTGTGAGGCAGACGTGCTAACCACTACACCACCCCTTATCAGCATCTGTATACTTTATTTCCAACTTTTTTAGGGTTGAATTTACATTCTATGTAAATCTGCTCTGCGACAATGACAAAAAATGACGCTATACAAATAAAACTGAATTGAATTGAATTATCAGTTCATTTCGGTTGACTGCAAAGGTTTACCAGTGAAACCACCCCATCTCATGGGCTTAGTGTCTCTTATTCACTTATTTTACATCTTGTTTTGGTTCTGTGTTTGTTTACGAGAACAGTAACAATAACAAGACCATGTGACCAGAGGAACGGTCTTGCACATGCACGTTAACTTGACAGTGCAACACTGATTCGTAGAAAGTGGAGGAGTCCAGGATCAAGTGTTAAGAAACAGAAAAAAGGCATAAGACTTCAAGAGAAATAAAAAAGACAGTGATGTTTACTTATATCATCGTGCCTGCTGCAGGGGTCATTGACACTTACGTACATGTACGTATGTACTGGTTTCAGAAAGACATCATGGCCAATTCCATTTTATTGCCAAAAAATATATATGCCTGTTAAGTGAGTTGGCCCCTTTAAAGGTCATCAACACAAACTGCCACTGGATTGTAATGATGACATGGTTTCTACCCAACAAGGGTAGAAATTTTTACAAAAATCTGAAACAATGGCAAGAGTAATGCTAACAGTAAGGGTAATATGGATTGTATAGTACATTTGAAGGGCTGTTAGCCTCTGTGGTCTAACCCAGAAAAACTGAAAAATGAGATATGGTCATATTTAGACAGATGTAGATAAGGTCTATGCGTGCCAGAATGGGCCCTTCATCTTCCTGATGACCTTGAATCATATCATGAAGATTATCTCAGATTTTATTATATTGCAAAAACTTTCATGTCATTTTTCTCATAAACAGCTTTCTGTTGGTTACACCACTCTGATTCTCAGCCCTTCATTTGCATTTTATCCATTTCCATACTGTGCGAACAAAGTGCTGAGTAATTGAGTGTTAGGGGTCTTGCTCGATGCCAAACAATGGCTCCTGCAATTTTTAGATCACTATTTTTAGTCTCAAACGCATCTTCTGTGCTACCATGGTCGCCATTTTTACAGACAAAAGGAAAATCTACCTGCTAAAGGGGTATAAACAACAGACATTCATTACTATGGACTTGTACTAGCAACAAGGAAACTTCTTGATACTGTAAAACTCATCGTTGTTCCTCTTACCTCTTTCATCTCCATCTGAACCTGTTTGAGACCACTGAGCACATCCTCTAACTCTGTCACCACTTGCTTGATTTGCTCGCGCACTGTTCCCTGGCTCTTCCTGTGGATATTGCGGCTCCCCCCGACCTCTGACCTGTCTACTTCACCCACATCGGTTTCTGCACCATGGACACCACTCACTGGCAGCTTAAGTCCTGATGTCTTGGAGACTGTAAATTTGCTCTGGGGAACCTCAGTTGAAAAAAACGCCTTAGCTCCATTACAGTGGTTCTTGATCGGACTGTTTGGTCCATTATTCTCGATGCCGTGTCCATCATCATGATCCTCAAAAGTAACATGTCTTCTTTCACAGTGCCCATTGAATCCAGATTTATGCCTATTGTCCGATTCTAGCTCGGGTAGATGTGTATTCTGGTGATAGTTCGTGCTTACGCAGTCCAAGTGATGCTCCTCAGACACATTCCGAGCTTCCCTGTAGTAAGGCTGGCTCCTGACCTTTGCCAGCATGGGGCCACCATTGAGGGGGTGTGGCAGTTCATGATGATACCGTTCCCTCTCACAACCACAGTCACTATGTCTCTCAAGCCTGCCTGGTACTCTTCCATCAGTTACGTCCTGTATGCCATGGTATGCCAGTGCTGATCTTTCCCACACGCATGTGGATGGGGGGGGCCGGGGGTCCCATCGAGGTACCCTTGACTCCTTCCATAAGTAGCATGGTGGGCTGCAACGCTCAGAAAAAGTGTGGCGACTTGGCCCCAAGTAAACCTGCCGTCTCTGTAGGGCTTGATGGTTATGGTTCCCCGTCCTTTCCTCAAGTGTTTCCAGATCAAGAGGAAAAGGTAGAGGCAAGTCCTCCCTCCACATGTGTGGCCTTAGATTGGGCTCCAAAGGTAGGCATTGCCCATCACTGAGCTCCTGCCTGTGATGTGTTAACGCTGGTCCCTGGTGTACGCAGAGGTGGCAATAGTCCTGGACTGGATTGAGGGCACGTTGTCCTTTTGCCGCCTTCTCAGAGTGCATAGCAGTAGGAAACTAAAAGCCGCCCAGACTGACGACTTACAAAACAAGCAGTTACCTCCTCTCTCTTTCTCCACCCAGGCCATTCACAAATGCTGTTTTTCTCATCTGCGTAAGTCTTTTTCTTTCACTCTCTCTCCTCTACCGTCTTTCTCTCCTTTTCCACATCCTGTCTCCTTTTCTCACATGCTGTTTCTTTTAACTTCTCCTCTACCACTTTGCTCTTTCTCTCCCTTTCAAGATTCACCTCCCCCTTCCTTCCTTTTCGAACTTCCCCTTGTTTCCCCTCTTTTCTCTCTTTCTCTCTCCCTCTCTCCCTCTCTCTCCTCAACTTCTGTCATTTCCCGTATGCACTCAGTGCTGTTGCCCTCTCTCCAGCGGTGGGCCCCTTTCTCTCCCACCTCCCCCCCTATTCTCTCACTCCATTGCAGTCTTTCCTGTACCTATCCTTCATTCTGTTTGCACTTTGTTGCTCTTTCTGTCATTTCCTCTCTCTATCTCTCCCTTCCTTTCTTTCCATATCCTTAACCCTTTTCTTTTCACGGTGTAAAAAAATTTCTCTGAGTGAATTCACCCCCTTCCAAACTCTAGCTCACTGATTCGATGCCTCTCCGTTGAGTTTCTTTCTCCTTCCTTTCCTTGTTTCTTTCTCGCTCTCTTTCAGAAAGTCAAAGTCGCAGCTCGTAAAGCCAGTGAGAGCAGTTGCCTCTCCATGTGAGTTCCAATTGCTTCCTTAGATCTCCCACACTCCTGCTCTGTCTCTTAAGCCCGCCTGCCACTCGCCAATTAAACACAGCCAGGATTCCACACTGTCCGAGATGGGGAGGGGAGACAGAGAGAGAGAGAGAGAGAGAGAGAGAGAGAGAGAGAGAGAGAGAGTAAAAGGAGGTGGAGTTTCAAGCACCGCCAAAGCAGGCAGGATCTAACATGAGCAGGAGACGGAGAGATAGCAAAGGGAGGGCGGGAGGGAGAGAAGGAGTCGCAATTCTTGTGTAAAGGGGGGATTTTCGAAAGAACTCGTCCCTTTGACGAAGCCCCTCACCGTGCATGTTTAACAGACTTTAAAGCATGTGCAGCTGGAAATCTTTTGTTATGATTCAAAGTATTTTCCTCTGTGTTTATCTGATTCCAGGCATTCGAGAGATAGTAATCCCAGACAACAACACACTCGCATAGGAAATGTTTATCAGGATTCAAATGCATACAGCCAAATTCACGATAACTTCTCGAGAAAAAACATTCTAACAAGGACGCTCTGGGTTTATATCAAGAAATGTTCACATATGAATATATAAGTCATACTAAGAGAATAAGCTCACATGACATTTGTTTGGAATAGAAGCTGAGGACACTCTAGATTTAGATTTATAGCTACATCTGCAAAGCTCAGCTAAATACGCTGAGCTACGACTGGGCAAAAACACGAGGATGAGTCATAAGATATGCTACTGTAGAAAGGAGTTGTAATCTCTCTCTCTCTCTCTCTCTCTCTCTCTCTCTCTCTTCCTAGGTGAGGGACATCACATACACTCACTAAGTTTTCAGGCAAGGACACACATGATTGAAATGGGATGTAGGCGTCCTACATTCCAGCAGACCAACCCTAATCAGCACATACTAAAATACACACACACCTGTGGGGTAGGGTGCTGGGGGTGGTGGAAGCACCTGTCAAAAAATAACAGAAGTGCATGCGTGCGCGTGTGCATGTGTGTGCGTGTGCATGTGTGTGTGTGTGTGTGTGTGTGTGTGTGTGTGTGTGTGTGTGTGTGTGTGATCCAAGTATCCAAAAATTCCTTTTACATATTATGGGGACCTGTCGTCCTTATGGGGCCTAAATGCAAGTCCCCTTAATTAAAGCAAACTACTTAAATAAGTCTATTTAATTTCCTCTGAAGTTATGGAAACCAGGCTCTGTGTGTGTGTGTGTGTGTGTGTGTGTGTGTGTGTGTGTGTGTGTGTGTGTGTGTGTGTGAGAGAGAGAGAGA
>JBCNYH010000008.1:6479706-6491484 GCA_039654325.1 Tandanus tandanus | reverse complement strand
GTGTGTGTGTGTGTGTGTGTGTGTGTGTGTGTGCATGTGTGTGTGTGTGTGTGTGTGTGTGTGTGTGTGTGTGTGTTGCACTGTATATGTGCCGCCATGTCATAGTTTTTTGGGGGAGGGATAGTGTCTGCATTGTCTCCAAAAATGTAAAAGCTTTCCCCTAAAGGACTTTCCTTTAATGGAGAGTTGAAAAAAATTCCACATGACAGTGTCACTCCGTCACAAACCCCAGAATATGTCTTTCTTTTTATTACATGCATCAAATAAGTAGGAAACTAAGTATGGTTTTCTTTAAGACAAGAGATGCAGCATAAATAAATAAATAAATAAATAAAGTCCTGTCTCACACACACACACACACACACACACACACACACACACACACACACCCTTGAACCTGGAAAAAAAAAAAGTGAAAACCCTCAATATGGCACTTTTTTTGCAGTGTCCTTCTTCGTGTTGTAAATTAGCCCTACCTCTGTGGTTATCTCGATTGGATCATAATTATGATGTGCTGGTCACAGTTTTTGCACAACTAGGTTCCTATGGAAACAGTCTGTTCGGTGAAGACAACGACCTGTATGTTCTAGCCTCTGTATTTTAACATTTCCAGCATGGAGGCAGATGGAAGCAGAGGGCAGTGAGGATGTGTGTGTCCTTTTCAGATTCTAAATAACTCCCATGAACAAATACTGCATCGTACTTGGTGTAAGGTTAAAGCTAGGACTTCTTTAGAAAAAAATATTCTATTTATTTATTTTATTTTTTAACAGCAGCAAAGCCCACGCACTCAATCCTTCTGTCATGAAGTTCAAAACAATCTAACATAATGCAAGATAGATAGAGATTATCTGCTCCAGATGAAGTTTTATATACAGTAAATGGTACATTGTTCTTGCAATGTACTGCCTGTAGGCCCAGGGTGGAGGTAGAACACACCAAATCATAGCACTGGGTGATCAAATCGTTGATTGATCATAGGGAAATCCTGCTGACTTCTTTATTTATTAAGAACATTTACATACTGTATGTAGAAAGTTTTCGGTCTATTTCTTGCTTTCTTGAATCATGAATCATGGTTATCACATTTAATAATGACATCAGTGATGATGATAACGCCGGTTGTTGTTTAATGAATGAGAGACGCAGTGCACAGAGCTGCCTGGTTTGTAACTACTCTGAGTAGGCTGTTGCTATGGTCGCCAACAGTGAATAATGAGTAAAAAAACCCACTTCCGGTCTTTTGCACAGAAAAAAAATTTCACTTTAATGGTTCAGAAAGGAGAGCCAGTGACAAAAAGAGATGTCTGACATTGAGATGTATGAAACTGAAATTGAGAACACAATAACCATACTAAAAGACCTTCATAACTAATTGCATTTAATTGAAAACGTTGAATGGGAAGGGGGGGCACTCTCTAGTGATCCTAGTGGACGGCACTCTCACCTTACAGCAAGAAGTGACCACTCTGTGGTCAATAAAGATGCTTCTGTGTGGAATTTGCATTCTCTATCTGTGCCTCCGTAGGTTTCCTCTGGGTACTCTGGTTTCCTCCCACAGTCTAAAACATGCCATTCATTCATTCAGTCATTTGCCAAGCCGCTTAATCCTACTAGGGTCATGAGAAGGCTGGAGCCTATCTCAGTCAAGTCTGGGCAAAGGTGGGGTACATCCTGAACAGCTTGCCAGTCCACTGCAGGGCCAACACATACACAATTATTCGCACTTACACTCCTACTATGGAACAATTTGGAACAGCTAATTAACCTAATGTGCATGTTCTTGGACTGTGGGAGGAAATCAGTATACCCCGAAGGAAACCCAGCGAGAACATCCTCAGAAATGCCCTGCTTGAGCCAGGGACTTGAACCCATGACCTTCTTGAGAAATCCATGTTAGGCTAATTGGCTATTCTGGATTGCCCTTAGGTGTGAATGTGAATAGTTTTTTCTGTGGTGGTCCTGCAGTTGACTGGTGAGCTGTTCAGGACGCACCCTGCTTTTTGCCCAGACTGGGATTGGCTCCAGCTTCCCCACCGGAAGGTTGGAATGTTTCAGACGTGTGCATACATCTTGCAATGCTCTTGAGCGAGTCATTACTGAGTCATTCCTGGGGTCATTGGGTGATTTGGATGCTTTCAACATTATACCCCCTTGTCAAGGGATCCAGCAAAGGTTCATCAGACCCTGGATCCTGTTCGAGTACCAATAATCTGTTCTCTGAGATTTTGCCAATCACTGTCTTCTTCTTCCCTCCAGTGATGCCTGGTACACTGAAGGCTTTAAAGATGGATTGTCCTGCAAAACCCCCCAGTGCAGCTAACTGGGTCATCAAAGGCCAGTCATGTCTCTCACTGGCTGTGGGGAGAGGCAGGTAAAAGAACCATTGCTGACTTTTGTAAAGAGTTGGCTGCATTGCCGTCAGCGTGTTCGTGCCCTGCGATGGCCTGGCGAACTGTCCAGGGTGTACTCTGCCCTCATCCAGAGTCGGCTGAGATGGGCGCCAGCCTCCCCGCAACCCTAATTATGATTAAGCGCTTCAGAAAATCAATGAATGAATGTCCTGCAAAACCCCTGCAGCAAACCTCAATCGGTATCGGTAACCTCAATGGGGGCAGTGGTGGCCCGGTGGTAGGGTGCTGGCTTGCTGATCCAAAGGTCAGGGTTTCAAGCCCCACTATCACCGGGTTGTCACTGCTGTCCCCCCAGTGCAGCTAACTGGGTTATCAAAAGCCAGCCATGTCTCTCACTGTCTGTGCTGAGAGGCATGTAAAAGAATCATTGTTGTCGTTCGTAAAGAGTAGGCCATTGAGTTGCCGTCAGCGTGTTTCTGCCCTGCGATGGCCTGGCGAGCTTTCCAGGGTGTACTCTGCCTTCGCCCAGAGTCGGCTGAGATGGGCGCCAGACTCCCCGCGACCCTAATTAGGATTAAGCGGTTCAGAAAATGAACGATGGACGATCTGATTCTCTCCCATAGATAATTATTTTTCATATGATCACACGTGGGCTGCTGTCCTTTGTTCTGCATGCTGCTAATTATAATCATAAATTTATCAGCTAATTTTTAATCATTCGCACGTACGCCAGCTGTTACCAAGGAGTAAAAATGGTAGAAAGTATTCTGTTCTGCATGCAGTGTTTATGGTGTATGGACATCCAGTCCTCCCTTTGTCAGTGTTGTTAATTGTTATGGAGATTAACGAGCATTAAATTGCTGCAAAGGTGGAAGAGCACTGTGAAGTGCTGACCTGTTAAAATACTGCTATAATCGCTGAAAGCAAATTTCACACCTAATGCAGTACTGCTCAGACGGATTTCTTGGAAGAGGTTGATTTTTTCACAGGGCGAGTTCCAGCAGTAACTGATCCAAAGTGGTACTGAGGATGTTAGGCATGTTTGATAACCTGTCACAACAGACAGAATAAGTTGGATCACACTGACTTTTCTTGGCAGAGGAAGCCATAACTTGGAAGCAAAAATCATATTTTGGACTTGGAAAATGAATAAATGCATGAATATAGAATTGGGAAATTCAAACTGCACACATGAGGGTAGGATTTGGATGGGCTTCGTTTTTCAGATATGGGGGTGTGTGCAGAAATGCAGGACCCTTCACACTCACACCTAGGGTCAATTTGGAACAACCAATTAGCCTAATGTGCATGTCTTTGGACTGTAGGAGGAAACCTGGAGTACCTGGAGGAAACCCACGCAAGCACAGGGAGAAAATGCACACAGAAACCCTTTAGCCTCGAAACCAGGACCTTCTCGCTGTGAGGCGGACGTGCTAACCACCACACCACCAGGCCGCCTCCCATTGTACTATCTGATTTATCCTTAGGCTATAATATCTGGAATTAATTAAAATAGAATTTATTCCTCCCTACAAAGTTCTGGGTTCTTGGAACCATCATCATGTTTCACCCCACAGGCACTAGTGTGGCTTAAATTCCATAATTGGTCATGGTACTTGCCACTGATATCACCATACAAAGAAACTGTTTTCCCTTGTTGGCTTATTAGTGAAAAGTAAATTATGTCACAATTTAAACTTTTGGTTTATTCTGTGTGGGCAGCGTGAATCTGATTTGGACTGTCTGAAACTTTTTTTTGTTAGGATAAGTGTCCCTGGTGCTTTGGATGCTGCTTTCGGAATCTGAAAGCCAACCAGTGCAATTGTAATTTAAAACATATGGCTGATTCATATTGAAGCGTTTCTGGCACTCCTGAGCCTTCATCAATAAATTCCATCAGATTTCTGCGCTCCTGTGCAAAATCTATATGTATTTTCATTTATGACCAGGAGTAGCCTGGATGGTGATGGTATTTATGGTAGTTAAGCATTCTAGAAGCTCTGTTCTGTTTGCCCTGAATGATTTCAGCCATGAGTGATATGCACAGCACTTTCAGAGAGCATCTCTCATTTTTCAGACTCTTTAGTGCTCACTGCTGTGTGTTGCAGTTATGCAAAAAATAAAATTGTATTTTTAATTAAATAAAAGTCCTATTAGGGTCACAGGGAGGTTGAAGCCTATCTCAGCCAACACAAAGTAGGCAGGGTACACCCTGAACAGCTTGCCGGATCATCACAGGGCAACACACACAACCATTCACACTCACACCTAGGGGCAATTTGGAACAGCCAGTTATCCTAGCGTACATGTCTTTGGACTGTAGGAGAAAACAGGAGCACTCGGAGGAAACCCACACAAGCCCCAGGAGAATTTGCACACAGAAATGTTCTCGCCAAGCCTGGGACTTGAACCCTTGCTGTGAGGTGGACATGCTAACCATTACACCACCGTGCAGCCCGTAACGTAATATAGTGTTTTCATTATGTTGGTGACAGTGACGCAAGCATGGGGAGAACATGCACATCCACACAGAAATGCCCTCGCTTCAGTGAGCCTTGGGCTTAAATGACACTCTTGCTAGTTCACTGGTTGACCTTCTTTGGACCACCTTTGGTTGGTACTTATCATTGCATACCAAGAATAGACCCAGTTGTTTAGCCATCACAATGTGGGTCTTGTTGAAGACACTCAGATCTTTATGCTTGCCCATTTTTCCTGATTCCATCACATCAACTTCAAGAACTGACTGTTCACTTTCTCCCTAATACATCTCCCTAATACATCTCACTCCTTAGCAGGTGCCACTGTAATGAGATCTTCACTGTTATTCACTCTGATTGTCAGTGTTCATAATGTTTTTAATGTTATGACTGATCAGTGAAAATCTGTTAAGAGTCCAAAGCTTAAATGCCGTCTTAAAGGGTACCTGTGGTGAAAGTGTATTACTAATCTGATAATCACATATGACATCAGCGCTTCCATCAGGCAATGTCAGTCCATGCTTCTTGTCAAGTACGTGCAAGTGCTGCCACACTATGAATCCTACTAGGCATGCACAGCGACATGCTACCTTCTTCATTGGCTGTTCCAGTCCTGGTAGTGACGCGAATTTGTTGTTTTGTCCTATCGGCTGGGCTGCGTGTAAGCAGACGCCAGTCTAAGATAACACATTGGAGAAGTGCAAAGTGCAGAAATCACGGAAAACATAACATAACATCCGCACAGGTAGTCTGCAAAGACCACATCAACCCAACGTGACCTTCGAAAACGGACGCTGTTCCTGCGGAATTCCTTCATAAAAAGTCAAAGGATGACAATGGACAGGAGCAGCGCCTCGCCAAAAGGAACCTTTAGTATGCGGGAAGTTTTATCACTTAAAATGGCCGGCCCGAAAAGGTCACGTCATTTCTGGAAAAAAATAGTTCCTCCGCATTTGTTCTGTCTCCGCTAGTAATCCACGGGATAAAATTGCCCAGTATAGTGCATTTTATGGTCAATTATGTTAAAATAATCTCTGTGTCTCTTAAACGTATTACATTATGCACAAATTTTGCAGGAAGAACGACAGATACCGCTACTCTTTAAGGCAAGATTTTAATTTGTCAAAAGTTGACATAGATCTTAATCAGGCTGCTAGTTAGATCTCAGTCATCCTTAAAACTGTAAATGTGGAATGGTTAGCAGTACTTAATGAGAAGTTTGAAGTGTGTTGCCTGAAGTATAAGGATTAATACTGTAATATTGCTGATATATCGTACTGTGGACCCAAACTTTGTAGCACCTCAAAAACAAACAATAACATTTTTTAATCAATCCTATGCTTGACTGGAAGCCAATACTCTCTCTCTCTCATTCTTGTACCAGTATGAAGTCTAGCAGCTGCATTTTGGACGAGGAGCAGGAAAGCGAAGGCTGACTAACTCCCACATAAACAGAATTGCATTAATCGAGGTGTGATGCAACAAAAGAGTGAAAAACTCTCTCCAGTTCTCCATGCATGAGAGTAGATTTGCCAGTATTAGACAGGTTCGAGAAAAACAGTCTCAAGTTGTCAGCAATAATTTGAGCGCTCTCAGAAGGACCAGAAATAACTACAATAGATTTATTCTCATTTAGCTGAAAAGTTAGAGGAAGGTTTCGCAAGTCATGACTTGACATCTTTAAGGTGATCAAAGAGGGTATTTAAAGAAAAGATAGCCACATGTTTCATAGGTAGGTACTAGGTATCATAAGCCAAACAGAGATATGAAATTCTGGAAGATTTTAACCCAGTTGGAGTCAATAGAAAGAAAACAAAATAGGGCCCATGATGGAGCCTTGCGGTAAAACAAAGGCAGTTGGAGCTGAGGATGATGTATATTTATCTGTATAAATGGCAAATGTATATTCTTTTGGATAGAACTAAAACCAGCCTAATGTTTTAGCCTGAATCACTCATGTCTTTACTCACTCATTCACTCACTCATTTACAGAACCACTTAATCCTATTAGGGACGTGAGGAGGCTGTGCCCATCTCAGCCGATACTGGGAAAATCAGGGTACACCCTGGACAGCTCAAAAGACCATTGCAGGACCAACACACACACACAACCATTCACACTTACACCTAGAGGCAATGTGGAACATCCAATTTGCCTAATGTGTATGTTTTTGGACTGTGGGAGGAATCCGGAGTACCCGGATGAAACCCACGCAAGCACTGGGAAAACATGCAAACTCCACACAGAAATGTCTGACCCTGGGACTCAAACCAAGGATCTCCTTGCTGTGAGGTAGACGTGCTAACCACTGCACCACTGCGCCTCTCTTAAGATGCTCTATCTTGTTGTTGTTAATGTTGTTGTTGTTTATATTGGTTTAGCCCGATATGTAAGAAACCAAAAATTTTTTTTTGTATGGCTTGTACTTTCATCCGTCCGTCCAGTGTCTGTATGCATCGCGATGCTGATTGGCTGTTTGACAGGAACCTAACATTGTATTACCATTCTGTATGTAAATTTCTCCTCATCACACAGCATCCACCAAGTAACAGGTCAGAAACTAAAATGTGCTTTCTTCTCAAACGTCTTTTGAAATGTATCACAAGGCAGCATAATACACTCAGAGGAAAGTATGATCTACCACATATATGAGTACACAGATACCCATAATTGTTACTGTGATTGATAGGGGAGAGAGAGAGAGAGAGAGAGAGAGAGAGAGAGAGAGAGAGAGAGAATGTCACCCCTCCCACCCAGAAAGTGTGAATTCATCCTGGCCACAGATGGCTGTTCGGTCACTGGTCGTCGAAGTTTTGCGCTCCTGATGATGGGGTGAGCAATTTTATGTTGCAGCCACCTCTGCAATTTTTCACACTAAAACTATGTTTATTCCTGAACACCACACCCCCCTCCCCCCTCCAGGTGTACCTTTAGAACACTGTGTATTACATTAACATCATTTTCTGGCTTTAATACTGGTTTCAAGTTATTCACACATCACGTTATGCAAGGTTACTCAAAGCCAATAGGAATTACACTATTTGAAAGTGTGTGTGTGTGTGTGTGTGTGTGTGTGTGTGTGTGTGTGTGTGTGTGTGTGTGTGTGTGTGTGTTTTTCTATCGGTCCCTCACTGTCTCTATGGGTCTGTCTCTTTGTTCCTCAGATATAATCCATTTGAATTTAACATGGAAATGGCTACCTCCAAAGGTTTGTGACCTTGCTCTGACCTTGACCATTAACCTAGACATTTCAAAATCAAATCAAGTCTCAGACTCAAGTCTCAGTGTTTCCACCGACTTTGGTGAAAATCCTTGCACAGGTGTGGGCAGGATTTTGTTCACAGGCAAACCGACAAAAATATCCAGACCTACAAACGACAATACCTCTGCCAAAACTCAGTTCTGGGTGGAGTTAATATCTGGAAATAATGTTATTGTTGCTCTAAAGTTTAAAAGTTGTTTATAAAATGTTTAATGTGCATTTAACCTTTACTGATTTTAGTATGGCTGTTCA
This sequence comes from Tandanus tandanus, assembly GCA_039654325.1. Lineage (NCBI taxonomy): Eukaryota > Metazoa > Chordata > Actinopteri > Siluriformes > Plotosidae > Tandanus > Tandanus tandanus. The sequence goes on along the minus strand of JBCNYH010000008.1, from coordinate 6,483,135 downwards.
GGGTGTACTCCGCCCTCGCCCAGAGTTGGCTGAGATGGATTAAGCGGTTCAGAAAATGAATAAATGAATGAATGATTTTAGCATGACGCCACGGTGGCACAGTGGTTAGCACATCCGCCTCACAGCAAGTAAGTCCCGGGTTTGATTCGCGGGCTCGGGGCATTTCTGTGTGGAGTTTGCATGTTTTCGCCATGCTTGTGTGGGTTTCCTCCGGGTACTCGGGTTTCCTCCTACAGTTTAAAAACATGCACAGTAGGCTAATTGGCTGTTCCAAATCGCCCCTGGGTGTGAGTGAGAGTATGAAAGGTTGTATGTGTGTGTTGGCCCTGCGATGGTCTGGCGAGCTGTTCAGGGTGTACCCTGCATTCGCCAAGAGTTGGCTGAGATGGGCACCAGCCTCCCGGTGACCCTAATTAGGATTAAGCGGCTTAGAAAATGAATGAATGAATGAATGAATGAATAAAATTCAACGTCTGCTCTTAGGTATTTATTATAAGACACTTGTTCATCAGTATTTTAATGTTAGCATGTATAAGAAAATGTATGAATTCTTGCCCATCCTAAGCACAGATACAGTGTTCAGGTAATAGGTAGTACAGGTAAGACTGTAGTATTGCTCTAATACTTCCACACTTAACCAAGCAGTCGTTTAGCACCTTACCAACACACACACACACACACACACACACACACACACACACACACAGTCGGCATCTAGAAACTGATTACACTCTGAAATACTGACTGGAAGAATAACGCAGTCACTCAGGGTAAAGTCTTCCGGTAATGACAGGGTCTGTGAGAATTGCTATTCTTCCACATCCTGGTCATACAGATAAAGGCATTCTATTGTTCTCTTTTCAGAGAGAGCACTTAAGACAGGACACATCAGATCTCTGACGGCTAAATGCATCTGTCAAAATTCTCATTCTCATCCACTCAGAGGAGCTCTACAGAAACAACAGGTGAATATGACACAACTGCTTTTTAGACAATCCATATTGGGTTTTGAATGATATATTTATTTTCTCATGTAATGATTACACATTTATTTTAATGGGATATTTTGCACACAATACTTGGAGGTAAATTTATTTATTTGTTTGGTTGTTATGTTTTCACCTGTGTTGGTTGGTTTGTTTGTGTGCAAAATAACTCCAAAAAAAATGCAAGAATTGAAATAAATTTTTCTCTTTTAGAGAGTAGGTTGTGGTACAAATAAGAAACCATTAAATTTTTTGAGGGGACCCAGGCGTAGGATCATGTTGAAAAAAATTTCTGAAATCCGGAAAAATGCCTCTTTTTTATCATGCGTCAAAATAAGACACCCACTACGGGGAGATATTTTATTATAGCTATGCCAAGTATATGTGTATTGATTTTTTTTCTAGAGTAGGTTGTGGTACAGGTAAAAACCATTAGATTTTGGAGGTGATCTTTGCATGGGATGCATGTTGGGGGGGAAAATCCATTAAGGTCAATAAGTGCAAATAATGTGTGCATGAAAGTTTGTCAGATGACCACTAGGGGGAGACATTTCATTATAACTATGCCATGTTATAATAATGAAACCTGCAGTCTTACACAGATTTTTTCAGGTTCATCAGTCCATGTGTCACTACAATCCAGTTGTGCCTGGTGGGGGTACCTTGCACTCAATGAGTGGACCTCTACTTAATACACATGATTCCTTCATTCATTTAATCATTTATTCACTGACCCGTTTAATCCTGCTAGGGTCACAGGGAGGCTGGAGCCTATCTCAGCCAATTTTTGTTGAAAGCATGGTACAAACTGAAGAGCTGGTCAGTCCATCACAGGGTGAACAGACACACAACCATTCACACTCACACTCACACCTAGGGGCCATTTGGAACATACAATTAGCCTAATGTGCATGTCTTTGGACTGTGGGAGAAAACCAGAGTACCCAGAGGAAACCCATGCAAGCGCGATGAGAACATAAACTCCACACTGAAACGCCCGAGCCCGGGACTCGAACACAGGACCTTGATGCTGTGAGCATGAATCCATGTAGGGTTTTACTTTTTTGTGATCATTCTGTTCCAGATGGGATCACATACTGTTCACACACTGAAATGAGTGTACAGTGAGTTCAAACGAGCAATTTCAAGGCTTAATATGGAATGAAATGTGCCTGGAGATGCTTCTTACCATAATCAGATGTGAAAGCTGTATGAATTTTCTGTAAGACTGAATTCTGAATGGTTTCAAAATAAGAAAAAAAGAAACGACTTCCACTTCCATTCACAGGAAAGAGGAAGCACTAATTTAGTATTTTATGGCAAACGGCCATGGATAAAACACACACACCCACACACACACCCACACCCACACACACACACACACACACACACACACACACCACATTGTTCTGTTTGTCTTGGAATGCTCAGTTCTAAAAACTGACATGTTATTTTAAAGGTATTGTTTTTTATCAGCACGAATTCAGTTTGTTTATTTGACCTTCTGTTGTACGTGGTCTGGTCAGCCCTTTGTTTAAAATGGGAGTGGGACAAAAAGTACAATGGGTGCATTTTGTGGTTATGCTCTAGGTGGCCAGATGTCATGGATGACTCAAGAAGTGAGTGCAAGGTCTCTTAATGAAGAAAACTCAAACCCTGTTCAGCTCAGTGTTATTCAGATGGTCCGGTTCTCGGATCTAAATGATGATCTACTTCAGTCAGGTAGATGATTCTGGACCCAGACCATGCAAAGGCAAGAGCAGAGGGAGTACAAGGAAAGCAACCTCTGACACCAATTCGTAATTTATACAGTTGTTGCAGGTCTGCGGAAAAAGCCCTGAGTCACCTGCTGACTCGGTGGGATTTTTAATTAACCCCGGTCCTTCCCAGAATTACAATAGATCCAGTTAAGGTCAGCGGAGCAGACATGTCTGAAAGGCTAATAAACAGTCTGGGTGGCTAAAACGCCGGAATTCATGAAGGGCAGAGTCGAGGACGCGGATGGCCTGCTGATTAGCACAGCTTAGATGAAAACAGCAGAGAGAGGTGGATTTGGAGTTTTGATTGAATGTAAGGTGTGTTTGTGTGTGTGTGTGTGTGTGAGAGAGAGAGAGAGAGAGTCTATTCATTTCAAAGACTAAAATTAGTTCCTGACGGGAAGTTGGCAAATGTATTGTCTACCGTATGTCTCCCTCTACTGGACAGAGCTGGTAGTACAGCTAGACTTTCTTTTTTTCTTTTTTCTTTTTCTTTTTTTTCCCATTCATCTTTAGTAAGCAATTTTGCCTGGTCAGGGTCAGGATGAACCTGGATTCTTTCCTAGGAACAGTGAGCACAAACTGGGATAATTCATCCCAGACACAGGCCATCATGCACACACACACACACACACACACACACACACACACACACACACACACACACACACACACACACACACACA
>JBCNYH010000008.1:6457488-6476407 GCA_039654325.1 Tandanus tandanus | reverse complement strand
ACACACACACACACACACACACACACACACACACACACACACACATACACACACACACACACACACACACATACACATCTATATCAGGGTCATGGGACAAGCTGGAGCCCATCCTAGTTGACTTGAAGTGAGAGGCTCTGTACAATTTCAATTTCTCGAGTGAACTTCTTCACTGATCCACTAAAACCTAGGCCTTGATATTTAGGCAGAAAGACTTCATTCATTCATTTATTTGCCAAACTGCTTTATCCCACTCGGATCGTGGGGAAACTGGAGCCTATCTTAGCCGACACTGGACTAAGGCGGGATAGCTCGCCCGTCTGTTACAGGATAGCAACACACACCCACAGCCATTCACACTCATACCTAGGGGCAATTTGGAACAGCCAGTTAGCCTAATGCACATGTCTTTGGACTGTTGGAGGAAAGCAGAGTACCGAGAGGAAACTCACATAAGCACAGGAAAGAACATGCAAACCCCACACAGAAACTCCCTCGCCAACCCCAGAACTCGAACCCAGGTCCTTCTTGCTATGAGGCGAACGTGCTAACCACTTCACCACCATGTCGCCCCACAGAAAGAATTTCCTCTAATAAATGACATTCTAATAATGCTGAAAGCGAACCTCAAGAAGTGCAGCTTTGACTTCACTCGCTGGTAGGAGACGGAGAAGGAACAGAGAAGGAACTGCAACTTGTCAAGATGTCAAGAGTTGGAGGAGAAACGAAGGTGTAGCGAAGAGTACCAGCAGCAGCCACGGCCTGCTCTCCCGCCTGGTACCAGATGTCCACATTGCGACCGAGTCTTTAGAGCAAAAATTGGACCCATAAGCCACTTACGAACACACTGCTGATCAATATGAGGATCATCATCCTCGACCCCGAGGGATAACCGCAACGACGAATAATGCACATGATATATTTTGTACATGACAGGATGACTCTTCATTCATTCATTCACTTTCTAAGCCGCTTAATCCTAATTAGGGTCGCGGGGAGGCTGGTGCCCATCTCGGCCGACTCTGGGTGAGGGCGAGGTACACCATGGACAGCTCACCAGACCATCGCAGGGCCAACACTCACACAACCATGCACACTCACACTCACACCTAAGGGAGATTTGGAACAGCCAATTAGCCTACTGTGCATTTTTTTGGACTGTAGGAGGAAACCGGAGTACCCAGAGGAAACCCACACAAGCACAGGGAGAAGATGCAAACTCCACACAGGAACGCCCGAGCCTGGGAAACAAACCTGGGACCTTCTTGCGGTGAGGCAGACATGCTACTACTACTACTACTACTATTATTATTATTATTATTATTATTATTATTATTATTATTATAAAAACAAACATAAGACAATTGTTTGTTTTATGGTAATCCCTGGAAATGAGACTTTTTTGTCCATCCACTTCACAATTTTCCTGTTACACAAAAAAATCCTTCTTTTCCTTTTTTTATTTAATTTTGTTTCGGTATTTTTCTCCCTTTCACAGGAAAGGCACTAGATTTCCACCCATAACCATCCTACCAACTCTAACATGCCTACAAACACAGTATAAGCTCCCAAAAGGCTACAATCCATGAGAACAACCTTTTCTTATTCCCAGCTGCATGTTCCACCCTCATATTAAAAAACTTTCAGAGCGAGGCGTTTGATTACATACTAGCGCTCCGGGCCATTTCAAGAGTACCTTGGAACTAGCACAAAACCCTTCCCTGTTCCAGTTGCCACCAATATGGACTGTAGTGTTGCTAACAAACATCCTGATAAGGTGGCGTAGCTGTGTCACACCTCATGTGTTCAGCAGGGTGGTGCTGCGCTGGCATGACTTGTGTATACATTGTGGTATTATTGTTCTCTTACCAAGAGGGAGTGTCAGTGTTAGCATTTTCTGGGGAAATCTAATTTCTTCTGGGAAATTCCCAATACTCCAACTCTACAATGAAACTTTTTTCTTTTTTTTTACCAGACACACATACGACACACATTCATTGATGTTTCCCTAAAATATGAAATCATGCTTATCCTTCTATCTAATTAGGGTCGTGGGGAGGCTGGCGCCAATCTCAGATGACTCTTGGCGAAGGCAGGGTACACCCTGAACAGCTCGCCAGACCGCTGCCAGACCAACACACATACAACAGGAACATTGGAACAGCCATTTAGCCTACTGTGCATGTTTTTGGACTGTGGGAGGAAACCGGAGTACTCGGAGGAAACCCACGCAAGCACGGGGAGAAAATGCAAACTCCACACAGAAACGCCCGAGCTGGGAATCGAACCCAGGACCTTCTTGCTGTGAGGCAAACGTGCGAACCACTATGCCACCGTGCCGCCCAATAATAATAATAATAATAATAAATGTTCTTGCCTGTTTTCCCATTATTGGGTATACAGTACATTTAAGTAGCAAATTTGATTTGAATAAAGGGCTTGAACAGGAATTTTAATTCGCTCTAAAAGGTTAAACACATTCATACAGTAAATCAGACAGACAAGATCATTAAGAAGATATTTCCTCTCCTCCCTCATGTTAAGCCACAAGATCTCTAAATGTCACTGAATTGATGTACTAATGCCTTGGTTACAGTAAAGCTGCTAGCACAGTGAAATGTGAAGCATTGCCAGAAATATTACAATCAGATGTCATAGTGCTAGGAAATGTAAATGTGTTCCAGCAAAACACCCAGAATGGCATTTTTAGATGATATTTAAATGATCCGAGATGCATAGTTCTGACATGATTAATGCAAATGAAAATGAAAAAAAATACTTGGAGAGGGTGTAGTCATGTGTGAAATGTAAGCTAAAGCTCATTGAGAGGTTAGTGTGACTTGCTCCTCCAGCTCAACGCTCCATGTTGTGCAGTCATATTAATGGAACGTAGGTAAAGATTGCCGCTGCACTTTTTAAACATGAGCCAAATGGATCAGAGCCGCAGCTTATCCCAGTTTCTGTAGCATGAAGCGACTAAGAATTCACCTTCTCCTGGATGGGACGCGAGTCCACAGCACGTTACCTTCCCGGTATTTTTACTGGTATCCTTTTGTACTGCTGGGTGGACAGAGGCACACATGTGGCTGAGACCTTGCTCAGGGGTCTTCGCCCAGTGGGAGTCTGATGGAATTCATGATCCCATCACCTCAACCCGACAAAATACAATAGCCATATTAAGCATGGTTTTTATTATTATTATTATTAGTAGTAGTAGTAGTAGTATTTCATACTCAATTTTTATTTCTGTGTTAAATTCAAACTACAACCCCCCAACCACCACCACCCCCAACTACCTTAATTTTTTGTCTTGTCCCATGTGATGTCCCACTTAAACACAGATATCCTTATTTATAGTAATAAGCACTGATTTTTAAATAAATAAATACTTAAACCAATGCTGTTCTGTTCTCAGTCGGGTTATATAAGTACAAATAAATCACCAAGCACATTCTACACACACATATAACCTGTAAAACCAGTGACTGGTTCCAAGTAGGACATGGAGCCTTGGGACGTCTTTAATACATGAACTCAACAACAACAACAACAACAGAGCAAATACAATAAAATCACTTTTATTGGACTGCATTTCAAGAAATCTTGAAGGCGGTACTCGGACATGTGACAAATAAAGCAAGTTCAAATCGACGACGAGTCACAACAGCACGAAATAAGACATTGTGTGAATAGTTGTATATAAATTAGATAAGGTCACTGGTTAGTAAGTGTTTAAGGCTTTACACTTGAAGTGTGCATGCACGACATCTTGTGGGGTTTTTTTTTTTTTTTTTTTTTTTGGTTGCACTCATTGAGTTTGTCTCATTATCATGCAAAACACTGCTGCTCCTTTGAAATCTTCACCTGTCTCAGGTAACTACAAGTCCAGAATCTGCGACCTTCTGACGCATAGTAGTGTAAATGCAATTGTCGTGGCCTGGCAGTCAGTGCCACACATTTAGGCCTAGCTTCCTGCTGTTTGGTTTAAAGCACAAGACACACCTGGATCGACTTGTCTCTTCTGAATCCCTTTGATCTTATGCCATGTTTTATTAGATGCATACAAGAAATGGACTCTGCAGGTGAAGCAAAGTCCCACAATAAGGAGGGTTAGTTCTGAAAGAGCTCATATCTGCTACAAAACGGTGTAAACGTGTATATATAGCTATAAAAACGGTCTCTTATGTACACGAGCACCAAGATCAGTGTCTGCTCTGATGGAAAGTGAAAAGCGTCCTCATCAGTAGGCTTGCACCTGGGTGGGCAGCAGCTGGCAGCCGTTGTTCACGTGGTTCATGACCCGCTGCTTGAGCTGCGCGACCTGCTCGCGCAACACGCTGGCGGTGGACGCGAGCTCGCTGTTCTGCGTCTTGAGCGTCTTGACTTTGTCCTCCAGGCGCGAGATCCTCTCCAGCTTCCTCTTGCGGCACTTGGAGGCGGCGATGCGGTTGCGCAGTTTCTTGCGCTCGGCCTTGATGCGCTCCTGCGTGTCCATGTCGATCGGGGACAGCGGGGGACTCTCGCCGAAGCTCTGCACGTCGGGGACGATCTGCGGCTCGTCCTTGGGCGAACGGATGCGCGCGTGCGCGGCCGGCGCGTTCGGCGTGCTCGACGATGACGACGACGGCGGCGGCGGTGGGAAGGGGATCGTGTCCGTGGAGTAGTTCACCGCCGTGCCCAGCGCGCCGCCTCCATACGTGCTCAAGTTCGTGTAGACCGGAAGGTCGGACGGCAAGCCGAGAGCGGCGCCTGTTGCCAGGCGGTTGAGAGTCGCCGCGCCGCCGTTCAGCTGGTTCTGCTTGTGCAGGTCCTCCAGGGCTTTCACGAAACCCTCCGCGAACTCCTGCTCGTCGCTCACCGGTTTCGGGTACACGAACTGAGAGGTCGGGGTGGTCGTGACCATGCCGTTGGACTGGATAATCAGCCTCTCGAGTTCAGGCGAGGCCAGTTTCAGGAGTCCCAGGTCCTGCGAGCTGAGGATCCCTTCCGCGTCCCGCAGATCCGGCTTGAGGTTCGAGCTGTTCTGGTCGTCCAGGTTTAAACTCATCTCTTTCTTCATGGTTCCGTGGCGCTGCGCTTCTGAACACAGACGATCGTTTCCATTCTACACCCCCAGGAAGGGGTGAGTGAGAGAGAGAGAGAGAGAGCCGGGCTCGTGATCCAAACCCCAGTTCGTTTTACTTTTCCTGGTTGTCAGGTCGCGCGCGCGCGCGCTCGCTCCGCGTGAAAACACCGCGTACGCGCTTTCCACCCGATATGTTTTGTTTTTCTTTCTTACGTAACTTCTTTTTTTTTATCGCCCTTTTCGGCTCGGTTTCCTGTTCGGTGATCTTCTCTCCCCTGTCCTTGAAACAGGCTCTCCCCGGTCTGGAGAAACTCTAGCTGTCTATGGGCGTAAAAATAAGCATTTGCAAGTTTTCTATCCCAGAAAATTCCATTATGTCATTTCAGAGCGCTCAGATTGGCCAAAAATGACGTTTTCTTCCGGTTTCATTTGAATAAGAGGCGGCGCTGGGCTCCGTCGCTATGGAGAACCCGGGACAACTGCAAACAGCGCGGTGCATTGTGGGTTGATGTCATGAGGAACGTAGAGCGCGCGAGGGTGGGGACAGCGCGAGGCCAGCCACAGAGTCTGGCAGGAAAATGTTGCTTTCTTTCTTTCAGCCTGTGAACGGCTTTGAACGCTTAAACCTTACTTTCCACTCGTTTTACGTTCGGGAAACGATACTGATCTGGGTTTTTTTTTTTTGTTTTTTACACATTTGCATGTTAATTGGATGGGTAATGAAATCAAACACACACTTCTCAAAGTTTATAAGAACCAAATCAGATAAAAACATGTATTTAAAGTTAATGTTTAGGCCTTTCTGCGTTAGCAGATAAATCCACGAGTCTGAGAAAACAATCAAAAACAATAAATAGCAAAAAAATCCTAATTGTGACGCACTGCGGCTTTTAAAAACGATTCATGTATTGATAAAATAACATCATCATCAAGGTGGCGCGGTGGTTAGCACGCACGTATCACAGCAAGGTTCGGTCCCGGGTTCGATTCCCGGGCTCAGGACGCCTCCCTCTGGAGTTTGCATGTTGTGTGGGTTTTCTCCAGGTACTCTGGTTTCCTTCCACTGTCCAAAAACATGCACAGTATCCTGATTGGAGGCTCCAAATCACCCTAAGGTGTGAGAGTGAGAGTGAATGGTTGTATGAGTGTTGGCCCTGCGATGGTCTGGCGAGCTGTTCAGGGTGTACCCCGCCTTCACCCAGAGTCGGCTAAGATGGGCGCCAGCCTCCCAGCGACCCTAATTAGGATCAAGCGGCTTAGAAAATGAATGAATGAATCATCGTCATCATCATCTTCCATTTGATCCGGGGTCGGGTCGCAGGGGAGCAGCCTAAGCAGTGAGGTCCAGACTTCCCTCTCCCCAGCCACTTCCTCCAGCTCTTCCGGTGGGGACGCCGAGGCGTTCTCAGACCAGCCGAGAGACGTATTCCGAGTTAGATATGCCCAAAACACACCACCAGGGAGGCGTTCAGGAGGCATTGTGGCATTCGGGCATCTGATTTATAAAAGATAATTTACCCAAATTAAATTATACACATATTAAATTATGGGTAATCATTTAAACATTGAGTCTTCTTGTTGGCTATAAATGATATGGATGGTATGATCATGAATAATGGTAGTATAAAACATGAATTATAAGAAGAACATGCATCATACAAATCTACCAAACCAAAATAATAGAAATAACCTACGTTATTTCTATAAAAATATTTCTATAAAAACACTGATTCAGTTTATGTTCAGATCATGCACTCTGTATCATGTGTATTTTATTTGTACCCGCTACACCTGTCTTCGTTCTGTATATGTCAGGAAACACTAGTGCCAGCCTTGAATATGTGAATGAATCGTGCTTGTTCCTGTGGTTGTTTCTATGGTTTCTATAAATAACTGTGCATGCAGAGAAAGAAGCAGGAGGGGGGGCAACGACAAGCCAATATGACGACAGGGAACGGTGACGTCCGTAGACCATTTGCATCACAGAGCAGCACCAGCATTGCTTGTTACCATGGCAACGCTGCCACGGAGTCTGACGCAGAGGCAGGCAAATGATGCGGAGGTGGGAAGAAAGGGACTTGGAAGATATGGGGCACAGAGAAGATGCGTAGGTGGCAGAAAACTGATATTTTTCACCCCTGGAAATGATTAGCGCTCAAAGGAGGGGTGAAGGAGGAGATTGCATTCATAAAAAAATGTCAGCGTCAGACGCCGTCTTGTTTTATTCAGGTTTTTACTAACAGGAGACTACGGCTGCATAATGGGGGTCGTAGAACTGTTAGTTCACTTCCTAGCAATCGGTTCTTTTCATCGACAGGGATTTGTCTGGTCATTTTTTATAGTATCCATTCCATTCAGAAGTGAGCGATTGTTTGAGTTGATTGTTTGAGTTTGAGCAACACTGGTAGCACTGCACCGGTTCCATGCAGCTAGATGGGACTAAAGCACTCGCAAGCTAAAACTGCAGGCCCTTTTCACTGGCCTCCTCTGAGCTCAGTTACATGGCTCCACTTCATGACTCACACACATGTGTGGAGCCCAAGGCCAAGAAGAACAGAGGTGATTATAATATATGAATACCACAATTGCAAAGGCATCGCTCTAAAACGCAAGGACTTAAAACGCCCCAAAGTTGTTGTTTTTCCTGAGACCAACTCACACAAACAGGTTTGAACCAGATCTTTGTTCTCAGCGTTGTCGTGCAGGTCTGAGCCAGCGGGTCTGATTTTAATGATCTGTGGCTGCCACTCAAATCAATTCAGTAAATAGTTTTCAAACTTTGCGGTTAGATGGCTATCTAAACAGCGTAAAGCAATGTTTATTGCCAAAAATAATAATAGCTTGAGGAGCTAGTCAACGTTTTACACACACATATATTTTCGGGTATTATGTTTCAGAAAGCTGGAGTATGAAATAAGAAACATGGAGCCATTTGTTTTTATTGTTTCATATGGGTAGAGTGCAACAATGCATACACCATCTTGTATTAAGTCATATTTTACAACAGATACAAATCATTCTTTCATTTTCTAAGCCGCTTAATCCTAATTAGCGTTGCAGGGAGGCCGGCGCCCATCTCAGCTGACTCTGGGCAAAGGTGGGGTACACCCTGGACAGCCAATCAGCCTACTGTGAAATAGGCTTGATCAGCCTACTGTGCATGTTTTTGGACTGTGAGAGGAAACCGGAGTACCCGGAGGAAACCCACGCAAGCACAGGGAGAACATGCAAACTCCACACAGAAACGCCCAAGCCCAGGAATCAAACCCAGGCCTTCCTGCTGTGAGGCGGATGTGCTAACCACTACGCCACCGTATACAATTCAAACATATTTATTTAATAGCCAGAAACATAGTCTCAATAGTATATTTTGATATAGATCTAGTACATGCAAAAATAAATGAGCCAAATTTATGATTTACTGTCAGTGTATAATATAACATACTCAGTCTTCAGTCTTGAGGTGTTGTTCTTGATGCGAGTTATTTATTATTAGGAATGTTTATACATGTCCAATGCATAACACTGAAAAAAAAATCAGTTTTTTTTTTTTTTTCACCAAAGCTGAAGGATAACGTCGCACTGCACGCTTTATATTTTAGCCCAGCTAGCTTGGTTTATATTTATTTTATCCATTACCCTTTATTAGGGCCGTAGGGTGGCTGGAGTCCATCCCAGCTGACTACAGGCAAAGGCAGGGTACACCCTGAAAAACTCGCCAGACCATCTCAAGGCCAACACAGACCCACAACCATTCATATAATTAGCCTAATGTGCATGTCTTTGGACTATGGGAGGAAACCGGAGGATCTGGTGGAAAACCTTTTAAGTATGAGGAGGTTTATGTGCAATATGTGTGTGATGCCTCGGTGGTTAAGGCTCTGGATTACTGATCTGAAGGTGAGGTATTCAAGCCCCAGTATCCCCACGGTGCCACTGTTGGGCCCTTGAGCAAGGTCCTTAACCTTCAACTGCACAATTGTATTAAAAAAAAAAAGATACATGTAAGTCACTCTGGACAAGGGTGTCTGCCAAATGCTGTAAATGTAAATATAAATCCATAAACAATTATTGAAATTAACCATTGAAATGCTAGAAGAAATTTTGAATGAAAGGTTATTTTATCTGTTACACAAAATGATCCTTAAATGATATTTCGTGAGCATTTTCTTTCCAAAATGATCAAGTCACCTAAAAAAAATAATCAAAACAATACAATACAAACAAGCACACTCAGGGAGCACAAACCTCTGCCAAGCCAAAAAAAAATAACAAAGCATACAGCACTTCCAGCTGTGCCTGCTGTAGTACCACACCTCGAAAACAAATCATCCTATCTCATAATGTTAAAGAATTCTTTTTTTAAAAATTCCTGTGTCCAGAATTTGATCCAGATCATCTTCAAATTCTTATGGAGACTTCCTTGGGCCATAGCTCGCCCCTTAAAATATTTATCAAAATCCGTTTATGCCTTTTTGCATAAAAAGTTGCTGACAAACAAATCAACAATAACAAATACCATGACATTTTTCCCTTTATGTGTAAATTTGAGGTCGCACACAAACCAGTGGCAGACTAGAAATGCACTCAGAGAGTGTAGACCTCCACCAAGGTCGTGTAATCTCTTCATGTGGGTTATAGTGGCAGATGATGAGAAATTACTGCACCCCGTGTGGCTTGCAATTAATTTTGAGCTCTGTATTTTTTTCTCCCAGCGCATTCTGGGTGATTTCTGCCTCCATGCCCAATCACACAATATTAAAAATAAACCTTCAAAACTGTCCTGGATCCGGATCCTGATCACACCCAAAATTTAATCAGTTCTTTGTTGGCCCGAGACCCATATTTGGTTACATTTTCATGGAAATCCTTCTAATAATTTTCAAGTTATTACACACACACACACACACACACACACACACACACACACACACACACACACACACACCTCAACTGCTAAAGGTGCTCCTGGATATCATACCATAGTGAGGATGGGCAGAATCACTGACATTCTTCGAAAACTGCCTCTATCCACTTTTTTGTCAATACATCAGTGTTGTTCAGATTAATTTCAGAGAAACGGTAGAATACATTGACAGAAATTGACATTGACATCACTGGTCTTTCTTGTATGGTATCATCTCTCCAACCCAGTACACTGGCTAAGCAAAACAACATACCATCAGCAGGTGCTTGTCGAATTGTACCATCTCCACACCTGTAGAAGGCTGTACAAAATATAGAGGTGCCAATTATTTTTTCTTCTATCTTATCTATCTTTGTATATTTGCACTCAAAATATCATACAGTGTATATCATTCATATATATAATATATAATAAATGGTGGGAGCTCACTGTAGCTTTGCTAGCTGTAGTATAAATCATTATTTTATGATCTTTGACACAGACCCAAATAACCGGTTGTCCAGGTTGCTGCTCAAGGAGGAACACCTTAAAGGTTAAACAAAAACACTGAGCAGGCTTAAAAAAACCCAAAACAAAACCAAGATGCTGAGCAGATAGTATTTCAGTATGAGTCGTTTATGAATGTAAATCCCATTTACAAATACTATTCTGAACCTGAATCATGAATCCTGATGAAGTACTGATGTAACATATGGATTTAGATTAAATTCAGTATTTCCATCCTGAGCTATTTGTATAATAATCTTTGTCATCATTGGATTCCCCCCCCCGCCCCACCCTTTTTTTCTTCTAATTTAGTCGTATCCAATTCCCACACGTCAAGTATTGCCTTCCCTACCGTACAACCACCACCAACCAGTAAGGGACACGCCATAACACGCGATGCTGCCACCTGCCTCTTTACAAACTACACAACATGCGTATTTGGGTGCGGCCTAACATACTTGGAGGGAAAGTGGTGATCGCTGTGAGTGATGGAAATGTGCGCGTATGCCATTCCTCCCTCCCGTGAAAAGCTCAGCCAATTAGCTCCCATGGACTCTCGGTCGTGGATGGTTGTGGCAGCAACCCGGATTCAAACTGCCGCGCACCTTGTCAATGTGCCACTTAAGAGCCATTAATCTTTATAATGAGCACGTCAGGTCCAATATTTGGTTTGTAACATAATTTTTTTGGGGGGGGATTTTTCCCCATTTGTCTCCCTAATTTAGACGTATCCAATTCCCACCCATCAACTATTGCCTTCCCTATCACACGATCACCACCAACCAGGTAGGGGCGTAAGCATGCATATGCCCCCTCCATGATATGCAATGCTCACCTTTTTTCGAACTGCTGCGCATGCGTATTTGGGGGCGGTCTAACACACTCAGAGGGAAAGCGCTATCCGCCCCCTCATACGAATGAGCTCACAGACGCCCATGATTGGCTGGTGATCGTTGTGAGTGACAGGGAAGTGAGCGTATGCCATCCCTCCCTCCCGTGAGAGCTCGGCCAATTAACTCCCATGGACTCCCGGTCACGGATGGCTGTGGCATCAACCCGGATTCGAACTTGCGATTTGTAACACAATTTTTAATTGATTTCTGGCTTTGCTTAAAATTTGTTCATCAACACTTTAATCTTTTTTCACCTTGGTTACCAGTTAATCGGCAACAAGTTCACGTCGCTTCCAGGAAAAATGGTTGCTCTGCATTGGCTCAGCCCCCGCTAGTAATCCTCGGGATAAAATTGCCCAGTATAGTGCCTTTATGGTCATTTATGCTAAAATAAACTCTTTATCGCTTATTACATTATGCACAAATTATGCTGTAAGGATGACCAATTCCGCTACTCTTTAAGTTGGTCCACCAGTAGACCTGAGGATCTCCCCATGCGTGTGTGGGTTTCCTTCAGGTACTCTGGTTTCCTCCCACAGTCCAAAGACATGCACATTAGACTAAATGACTGTTCCAAATTGTCCCTAGGTGTGAATGTGAGTGTGAATGGTTGTGCATGTGTTGGCCCTATGATGGACTGGTGAGCAGTTC
This sequence comes from Tandanus tandanus, assembly GCA_039654325.1. Classification (NCBI taxonomy): domain Eukaryota; kingdom Metazoa; phylum Chordata; class Actinopteri; order Siluriformes; family Plotosidae; genus Tandanus; species Tandanus tandanus. Next base: position 6,464,385 of record JBCNYH010000008.1, on the reverse strand, counting down.
AAGGTGTCCCCTACCTTTACCCGGCGACCTTATTAAGATAAAGTGGTCCAGCAAATGGATGAATGAATGACAAGAATATATCCGTCATGTGAAATCACACAGTAGGACGCTATTTTGTGCTACCTTTTCAGTGACACATACCTGTACTTTTACCAGAATGTTCTCTTATGTATTATGTTAAGAAGCTGTCCCAACTTGGAAAGCCCTGTATTACAGAGAAAGCATTCTTGACTTCATCATTCATTCATTTTCTAAGCCGCCTAATCCTAATTAGGGTTGCGTGGAGGCTGGCGCCCTTCTCAGCCGACTCTGGGCGAAGGCGGGGTACATCCTGAACAGCTGCATTCTTGCCTTTTTAGGAAAAAACAAACAAAAAAGGTTTTTACTCCATATATTGTTTACCATTTTGAGGCTGGGATTAATACAGGGTAACCTAATAAAACCTCCCACACTTCAAAGGTAAATGAGAAAAAAAACTATTAAAGATAATTATAATCATAATCTAAATGGTGGCTGTTATTGTCTATACAGTACACGCTTGGAGGCGATTTCTTACTGGCTCAACGGGTCATGTCGAGTGGAACAGCAGCTGCTAAATAGCAACCTTAATGGCTTCGAGAGTTCGGAGTCGTTGAGTATGCTTTAAGTCAACTTGTGATTTAAGGTAGCCCCACAGAAAAAAATCACAAGGGGCGAGGCCATGGGAAGGGGCCAGCCGCCCAAGATCACCCGCTCCAGATACATTCCCCTCAGCATTTCCAATAATCTTCGAGCTGTGCGTGCCGTAGCTTAGTGTGTGAAATCACACATCAGGTTCTTCAAGATCAAGGTGTTCAAGTTGGGGTTGGGCCACCAACAGACCTTAGCACCACCAATCCTGCTAAGTTTCATGTATACAGATAATAATTTGATTACATTTAACCTTTTTTTTGCATTTGGTAGACACCCTTATCCAGAGCAACTTCCATTTTTTATGTACAGTTGCGCAGATGAGGGTTAAGGGCCTTGCACAAGGGCCCAACAGTGACAGATTGGTGGGACTGAGGCTCGAACCCAGACCTCTGGATCAGTAACCCAGAGCCTTAACCTCTAAGAAACCCTGCATAATATTAATCCATATTAATTCCAGTTGTAGATAATTGTCTACGGCATTACTCTGACCTTGTTCTATGATGTATTGTTCGACTCTAACAGTTTAAGTGTCGAGTTTTTTAATAAATATCCGATTTTAGCCTCCTAACCTGTAGGCTGGGTGAGAACCGGAACAGCAGGTGGCGCTGTGGTGCGTAAAGGCGCTGCAGCGTCTGCGCGAATCGAAGAGAGAAAGACATCAGCGTTGTAACCAGGAAGCGCCGATGGGAGTTGTATTTATCTAAGCACCAGTAATTCTGTCAGCCTGGGTCCACCTTCTTCTAAGAAAGAATATTACATCTTCTAAAATAACAGTATAGAATTCGCTCGGTTATTCAGTTGGCGTCAGTGTTATGGAGCAAAAGCAGACGGTTATTGTGACGGGTAAACAGTTCAACTCTTCTCATGGCATTGTTTATCTTGTTTATCACAGAGTTTTGCAACTTGATGTTGTGACTGCTGTCGATTTGCCGTTGGTCGTGTTCGAAGGGAAAGAAAACCCCTTACAGACACGGCTGGTGTTGTTGTTTAATTGGAGTACTAACTGTGATCTGGAACTACTGATCCAGTGCATCAGCAATAATCTGTACAGTAAAGGATCTTGTAACTCATAGACTCTAGTGCATTATGTTTATCTATAATGTAGATCCTTTTTGTTTTTTTTGTTTTTAATTATTACTTTTATTATGCACCAGCTACTGGATGACTCCATTTCCTTTAGGATTTATTTATCTATCCATCCATTTTCTGATCCACTTACTCCTATTAAGGGCGCAGGGAAGCTGGAGCCTATCTCAGCCGACACTGGGCGAAGGCGGACCACACCCCGAACAGCTCGCCAGGGCCAACACACACTCACACAACCAATCAAACTCACCTCCACACCTAGGAGCAATTTGGAACAGCCAATTAGCCTAATGCTAATGCGTTGGAGGAAACCAGAGTACCCAGAGGAAACCCACACAAGGATAGGGAGAACATGCAAACTTGACACAGGAACGTCCAAGCCCGGGACTCGAACCCAGGACCTTCTTGCCGTGAGGCAGACATGCTAACCACTGTGCCGCTTTCTTTCTTTCTTTCTTTTTTTTTTCGGCAAATGTAAATGGAGGAAACCTGTAAAGGAACGAGATTTATTTGTTTGTGGTGTATGGTACTCGAGACTTCATGTGAACAAAGTTTAGACCATTTAAACATCCTGTAAGGGCAAGTTATTCATTAATTGTGTTAAGCTGATATAGATAAGGATGGACTGAATGCCTGGGACTGGACAGACCCCTGTTGTGTTTTTAAGTGAATGAGTCTGTAAATTAAAAAAAAAAAACAACTTTCATCATGCTATTCACCAGTTTTGTCTTTCTACAGGTTTCGAACCTTTTGGAGAACACGCTGTTAATGCAAGCTGGGTGGCAGTGCAGGTATTGTAGTTTGCCCCTTTAGAACTATTAGAAGTTAAAAAGTAACCAAAACAACCCAGGGACCTAACGAGTGTTAGGATGTGTGTTTACATTTGGTGAACATGCAATAAGCAATAAAGGTGATAAGGAAACGTTTGTGAATGTAATTTTTTTTTTTTTTGCCTGTATCCCAAATGAAATGTAGAGTAGACTCGAGCCATGGTTCACATTTATCCATATTTTTTTCCTGACTTCCCAAAAAGTGACCAGAGTAGGCCTTAATTTTCAAAAACATGGAACTTTTCATACATGTCTGCTTAAGCATTCATTCATTCATTTTCTGAACCGCTTATTCCTAATTAGGGTCGCGGGGAGGCTGGCGCACATCTCAGCCGACTCTGGGCGAGGGCAGAGTACACCCTGGACAGCTCGCCAGGCCATCGCAGGGCAGAAACACGCTGATGGCTATGCAGCCTTGTCTTGACGAAAATCAGCAATGGTCTGCTTAAGCATGAGTTCTTTATTTGTACTGAATTGCAGGAGCTAAAGAAGTTGGGACTCGGACCAACTGTAGATCTACACATTACTGAGGTTCCTGTGGAGTACCAAGCAGTCCAGAAACTTCTGCCCTCACTATGGGAACAGTATCATCCACAGGTACTCTTACTGGGCACTTTTCTTTCAGTTGCTGAACCACTTAATCCTTCTAGTGTCTCAGGGAGGCTGAAGGGGTGTACACCCTGAACAGCTCGCCAGTCCATTGCAGGGCCAACACACATAACCATTCACACCTAGGGGCACTTTGGAACAACCAGTTTGCCTTAAGTGTATCTTTGGACTGTGGAAGGAAACTGGAGTAAATAACCTGGAGGAAACCCACAGAGAAACAAGAACATGCAAACCTTGGCAAGCCTGGGATTCGAATCCAGGACCTTCAAGCTGTAAGGCGGAGGTGCTATCTACTTCACCACAGTGCCGCCCGAACATTTGGTTTAGTAATCGCATAATTCTGGTCATTGTTATGGTGGGTCCCCAAATCTCACACGGAAATCTCACGGGGATGCACCCTGCATGGGGCACCAGTGATGGGATGACACACATTCACTAAGGGTGTATTTATATCATTTACTAGCATGATTTGGGAAGTGAGAGGAAATCCACCCAAGCATGTCGAAAACACTCCAAACTCCACTCAAGTCACATAAAAATAATCTTAAATCATTTAGAATTAGTTAAGAGAAAAATAATAGAGAAAAGAATTATATATAATATTAATTAATTCAAGCTGCTTAATCCTAATTAGGGTCGCGATTAGGGTCCTAATTAGGCAAGTTGGAACAGCCAGTAGGCTGTGCATGTTTTTGGACTGTAGGAGAAAACCGGAGTACCTGGAGGAAACCCGAACAAGCACGAGTTCATTAGATTACAAGATTAATAATACGTTTATTAATCCCATATTGGGGAAATTTACACAGCAGCACAGGTGCCAGGAACAGGGGGAAAGTGACCAAGTGTCAATCAAACATCAATATAAATTATGAAAAGGTAAGAATTTTTTTTTTTAAGAAATAGAATCTAATGCAAAAAAATAATAATAATGATAATAAATAAACACATAATACGCTTTCCAAATATACAGACCGAATGGATAAATGGTCCTGTAATTGTAGTGCACACATGGTGAGCAGATAAATATAAATATTACACATGATGGGTGCAGCTGGATAAATATTACACAATATGGTTTATGTACATCTGGGAATATACTGTAGGTATATAAAATATATGGCATGGTGTATATATACGTAAGGTACAAAAGGTATAGAGACGTAGATGAGGTGTGGAGATCAGCAGTTCAGTCCAGCAAACAGACCTGGAAGTTTGAAAGAAATGAATATACCAGCAGCATGATCTTCCACAGCATCCACAGACAAGTCTCGACAAGAAGGTTCGCGGTATAATTAAAAGCAAGAAGAAGCCTTTAAAGTTCTGGAACAAAGTCTGAAAAATAGACCGTGTGATTAACATGTACCAATACCTGTTCTGTGGTTAAACACAGCCAAGCTCGTTGGACGATCAGCTTTCAGGAAAGTGTCCATGCAATCTGAGTGAATTGAGTCATGTGATCTGAATCATATTAAACATCTCGTCCCTCCCTGAAGAACACATTAAAGGAGAGGGAGCAGGTTATATAGAGTATAAAAGGTCAGTGAGTGCAACATTATCCACTCTGTATATATTGCTAAATTAAATGTGGGTACATATATTATGTATATATACTATATATAACAATGTCTAATAGTACAGTATATGGGCGCAGTGGTTTAGCATGAGTTCTCCCTGTGCTTGCGTGGGTTTCCTCCAGGTACTCCGGTTTCCTCCCACAGTCTAAAAACATGCCCAGTAGGCTAATTGGTTGTTCCAAATCACCCCTAGGTGTGAGTGTATGAATGGTTGTATGTGTGTTGGCCCTGTAATGGTCTGGCAAGTTGGTCAGGGTGTACCCCGCCCATGGCTGAGATGGGTGCCAGCCTCTTCATGACCCTAATTAGGATTTAAGGTTAGAAAATGATGAATAAATGAGTACAGTATAAACTACACTGGGAATCTGATTGGTCTGCGATCTCGGTATTAAAAGAAAATCATTATTCCGAGTAAATAATGCTTGAATCTAAACGCTCACGGTTTGTCACGGTTGCTTGGAGCAGATGGTGTCATCATTATTGTGCTATAAAATGGAAAAATAAACTATAAATATTTCGTTTTACTTTCCTTTTTCTTGGATTTCCATGTAGTATATACTACAGGGCACACGTTACTTTTGTTCCCATGTAGTATTGACTAAACTCTGAATGTATAGGCTAAACTGACCCTGTTTGCTACATAGCCCTTCGCTCCCTCGACACACACAGAGCTCACCAGACCTGCCTTTGCCATGGTTTCAGCAGGATAATGTCTGAAAATGCTCATAAGATAGCGTAGGTTTGATTCCTGGCATCATCTGAAATCATTAAAGGGTTATTTTTGGTGATTGTATCCAGCTATGTATTTGTATAGCATAGCGAAGTAATGGTAGATACCAAGCACACGGCTTTTGCAGCGCTCATACATACATTCATCCATTCTGCTAGGTAAGCTTATTTTCATGACTTTATAGTGGACAAATCCTCAAAATTATGAACATCACATAACTGTCTTAACAAACAGAATAAAGAATTCAGTAAAATTGGCGGTAGCCGCCAGCCGCTAGCTTAAGCTTGTTGCCTTTCAACATGCCCAATGTCTTTGCATGTCTTGGTTGTCTTCAGATTGACTGCTAAGTAAATCTTTCTCTAGTTTTAGTTTGCTTTTTTTACTAAGTTTCCATGTAGTATATGCATAAACTCTTAAAAAGATGCCATAAAGAGAGGTAGCGATACACCTGGTCCGGCAACAGCCTGTCTTGGAGACTTTTCACTGATATTTTTTGCTTTGGATTTTTTAATTTTGATATACTGTATTAATCCCGCAATGGAAATTATTGCCTCTGCATTTAACCCATCCAAAGTGAGCACACACACACACACACACACACTCGGAGCAGTGGGCTGCCACACACTGGGGCGCCCAGAGAGCAGTTGAGGGTTTGGTGCCTTGCTCAAGGGCACTTCAGCCATGAAGGTGGAGGAAGGGAAGGTGCAGCTCACTCCCCCACAGGAATCAAACCAGCGACCTTTCGCTCCGAAACCGGTTCTCTAACCATTAGGTTATGGCTGCCCCCAAATATCCACCACACTGAGACATTAAACTGATAAGGAAACTTTAGTCTGGTGTAAAACGTTTTTGTATACACTGTATATTACTTAACTTCCTGCTTGTTTTGTTTGTGCTCTGTAGCTAGTGGTCCATGTTGGAGTGTCTGGAATGGCTACAACAGTAACCCTTGAAAAATGCGGCCATAACCACGGCTATAGACGATTTGACAACTGCAACTTCTGTCCTAAGTCTGGGTGTTGTATGGAGGGGGGACCAGACTGCATCAACTCAGTCATCGATATGGATGATGTCTGTAAGAGGGTCAACAACTCAGCCCTCGGAGTCTCCGTATCCGTTTCGAAAGATGCCGGCAGGTATTATTTCATAACGAGTACTTGTAAACGAGGTCAGACGTTTCTCATCGTAATGATGTTGCTGAGGAAGCACCTGGTAATGTAGAGCGAGTTGGTTATTATTGGGAAATAACCCTTGACACAGGGATCGTGATCAGTTCGCTGTACATTATCCCACTTATAACACAACTACTTAAAAAACTTAGGATTTTTCCCCATTTTTCTCCCTAATTTAGTCGTATCCAATTCCCACCCATCAACTTTTAGCCTTCCCTATCACA
>JBCNYH010000008.1:6406091-6416659 GCA_039654325.1 Tandanus tandanus | reverse complement strand
CTTTTACATGCCTCTCACCACAGACAGTGAGAGACATGGCCGGCATTTGATAACCCAGTTAGCTGCACTGGGGGTGCGTGAGATCATGTTTAAAAAAAAAAAAAAAAAAAAAAACTATGACGGTCAATAAGTGTAAATTATGTGTGAATGAATGTTCATCGGAGCGACATTTCATTCTAACTTTGAACAGTTATAATAATGAAACCTGCAGTCTTTAGCCAGATTTTTCAGGTTATTCAGTACACTTGTCCCCATAATACATCTGTGCCTGGCGGAAGTTCCTTGCCCTCTATGAGTGCACCTCTAGTTATTAATTATGTATTAATGACGTTGGTGGATGTACAAATGAATAAGTGTAATTAGGTCATACAGAGAGAATGTTGGCTGTTGACGTAAGAGCTCTTGAGTGATTTATATAATATGACAATGTGAAGAATTTAAAACTGACAAAAAGAGCAATCCTACTTTCCCCAAATGAAAAAAAAAAACAATTAGTGTGTTTGTGCGTGTGCGTGTTTTAATTAATATTATAGAATGGTATGTGTGTTTATAATGGTTTCATCATTGTTTTTTTTTTATCCAACTTGCAGAAAAAGGTCCTCATCTGACCAGTAAGGATGTTTCCGTCCCACAGAGAAAGGTAAGCAGTGCTATCTGTCCAAAAACCGTCATACCCCAACCCCCCAACCCCCACATCCATTTCCCATCCAGCTTTTACATTTCCCAGTAATACTGAGATTACGTTACATTCCTTTATCCACACTGCTGAAACCTTGGCCCTGAAGCAAAGTGTGATATGATATATTTATAAAATATTCACAGGTTTGCCATTTCCGCCTTGAATTCGGCCAGGTTTCATTTCTCAAATCTGCTTTAACTGCGCCGTAGTGCTTAATTAAGTTAATCCGGAACAGTGTATGATTGAAGCGGATAACTCGCACCTAACGCATTACCAAAAGGTCATGGGATTTGGTAGGAAAAACCGAGCAGCCACATGTACCGTCGGCGTAGAGCCTTGTGAAATGTCTGCTTCATGATTTGTATCGTGTCGGCTCGAGCGTTTCGCTGGCTCGACCTTGGGGAGTTCAGACAAGCTTAACGTCGGTCTGGATAATAGCAGGAGAGCATCGGGTTAATTAGATCAGGCTCTCTCAAGGTGAGCGGACGTCTCGCTTAGCCTCGTTTCTAACCGAACGGCGCCGCTCGGCCTTCAAATGACCTCATGTGTTCAAACGCAGGACGTCGGGAAAAACGAAAAGTTCATTCCAACACTTGGCGAGTTGTTCTATTTTTGTTTCACCTGGATGGATTGGTGGTTACCATGATTGATGAGGTATTATAACCAACGTGGAAGTGTAGCAATTAAATGGGAGACGTGCTGTTGAAGTATTACAGTGGAGTGGCAGTCCCATTGAAAAGCGCTTATATCCTATAGCTATGCATGCATACAAATGCTAATTTGCTTTACTGGATTGGATCTGTCACACGCATGAAATATACTGTCAATAACCACCTAACACCCCCCCCCAGCACAGATGCGCGCACACACACACACACACACACACACACATGCACGTACCCTCCTTATGTGGTGCTTCCAGATTGTGTTTCTGATTTCTAGCAGTGCTGAGCAGCTTGTAAGCAGTTTTATCAAGAGGCTGTTTGCTCAGTAACATTTGGCAGTAATTGCTTCATTAGGAATGTATATATCAGCAATAAATCAGTGAAATTTGTAGGCAGTCAGGGAGTAAAACTTGTCTCTTGATGGCTACATTAACATGCAGACAGTAACATGTTCACACAGAATGTAGTACACAGAACAGGGAAAGGACCCATTTGCATTTTTGTCTAGTAAGCGTAGTTCCTTGGCTGTTTGCTTATGGGGGGGTGTAGGTGCATGTGTAACTAGAAGAGCAGTGTGTAACGCCGAGGGTGGGATGATTCAGGGTGGTAGCATCACACAGAGCATGTAGGTCAATCAGTAGCTGGTGATGTGACCGAGAGGAGCGCTGACATTTTAGCAGAGAGACAAAGAGACCGAGGAACACCCCGTAAGAGCATCACTAAGTGGTCTGTTCCATTGCATGGGACGTCCCATGTTCATAGCCACTTGCACTGCCACTCTGATAATTCCAGTCAACCCAAGTTCAGGCCCGTTAAAGTTTTTTGATGCTTCTGTGAACCCAGGAAACATAATCGGCACTTTTCCTCTATACAGTGTGTTTCCAGTTAACAGTGATTGATACCAGATCAATAAAGAACCAGAAGCAAGGTGTGAGCGTTGCAGTCCTCTGCCATCTTGACTGTTGCTCCATCTTAGAGATGTGGGGCCACGGAATGGGATTTCATCAGAATAGCTCCGTGATCATCTCGGCGATCTGTGTGCCTATGCATGAGTCAGTGCTGGTGCCAGAATGTGTGACACGAGACACCAGCAAGGATTACACTGAGATTAGGGAGAGAATTAGATTGCTGCTGTAACCATGATCAGGGGCAGTGCAGAGTTTAGTAAATGAGTCTGTCTGTTTGGCCGAGGTGGGTGTATGAGTGGCATAGGCACCTTTATTTTATGGACAAGCAGGTTGTGTTCAGCAAAGAAAATACTTTGTACTAGGGTTGACCTTTCATATCATCCCCCGACTGAGTACTGTTTGACAGTTTAGCAGAAGTTGGGCGGCATGGTGGCATAGTGTCCTGCGGCTGCATGTCCACCTCACAGCAGGAAGGTCCTGGGTTTGAGTCCCGGGCTTGGTGAGGGCGTTTCCGTGTGGAGTTTGCATGTTCTTCCTGTGGTCGCGTGGGTTTCCTCCGCATACTCTAGTTTCCACCCACAGTCCAAAGACATGCACATTAGGCTAATTCGCTGTTCCAAATTGCCCCTTGGTGTGACTGTGTGTGTGTGTGTGTGTGTGTGTGTGTGTTGCCCTTCAAAGGTTTGGCGAGCTGTTCTATGCCCAGTGTGATAGGCGCCAGCCACCGCGCAACCCGAGTAGGATTAAGCTGTTCAGCAAATGAGTGAGAATTGCCTCAAGGTGTGAGTGTGAATGGTTATGTGTGTGTGTGTGTGTGTGTGTGTGTGTGTTGGAGTTGTGATTGACTGGTGAGCAGTTTAGGGTGTACGCTGTGTTCACCCAGAGTTGGCTGAAATAGGCTCCAGCCTCCTCACGGCCCTAATGTGATGAATGAATGAATTATTTTTTATTCTCTAAGTTTTGCGAGTACCCTATCAGGCAGTTGTTTCCTATTTTGTGCAAGAAGCTTGCAGTCAGTCGTCACAGCTACAGAAAAATAAGGTCGGCTTTATAATCAGGAGCAGTCATCCAGTACAGTTATAAAAACTTTTATCTGTTTTATATACAGAGCTATTAAGTATAGTGTGCTCACTAGATAAGTGCTGTAGAGCTTGTTGGGTTGTAATTCAAAAATGGTCTTTATTTATTTGTTTTATTTTTATAGCTACATTTCCAGCAGTGTGTGTGTGGGCGTTCTACTCATGGAGTGCCGAGACGTACCTCGGTCTAACAGTCATGTTGCTTCAGTACACCCGGAGCGAATATCAAGCATGGTTTTGTAGGTGACTGCTGGGTGGATTCAGTGCTTCGTTCACTGCTGGGTTTTTCTAGAACAAACTCTTATTCACGTGATTAAAAAAAAAATTATTATTTTTTTTTTAAATTATTATTTTAATGACCACGTCTCGGTGTTCACTTTTCCATGATGACTCATCAGGCACTTCACCTTCGTGTGCTTTAATATTACTGTAGACCTTTTATAATGTCATTTATCCACCCTACTGAAATGTCAGATCCATTGCATTTAAAACAATAATAATATATATATATTTTTGCTCTACAACCAAAAGCATTCATGACTCATGCTTGGGTCCTTAAGTTAAATATGTCTGAGTAAATTTGAACTAGACTTAATGAGCACTTTGTCGTAGATTGCGGTTAGTAAATGAATGAGCGTGGTGGAATCAGATGCTCATCTTTTGTCATTTTACTCACAGGAAATGAGAGCAAAATAGATTATCCATTTGCTTTCATGCGTACATGCATATATTAAACACCCTTGAGAACTTTAGCCTGAAATCTCGTCCTGTCTATCAGTGACTGGCAATCATGCACCTTTTAAAGCTATGAATTCTAGCTTTCTGACTATCCTCAGCTTTGTATGAATGTTTTGTCCTGGGCTGTCAGTCTGAGCGCCCATTCCTAACCAGTGTTCAGAACGCTTTAAACAGCGATGCCAGATCCATCTGTATTCCCCTTTTTTATTTTGCTCTACCATCAGGAGGGTGAGTCTTTCATCCCTGTGATTTAGGTGGGGTTCCCGTCTTTTTCGTCTGAAGTACAGATTAGGTGACTTTATCTTTCTTCTTCCGGCTGAGTTTAACTTCTGCCACCTGTTGACCCTGACTTTTGACAGTTTTTCCTGGAAAAGCTAGCCAAAACAAGGCTACTGCTCTTCAAATATTTACCCTGTAACCAGGAGACGTCCACAACATGGTTGCAGTCAGCGACCGAGAGGGCAGGAAGAGCCTGGACCAGGATTTGGAGGCTTTTAGTCATTACATGCTGTGCATTTGTGAAGGTGGTCACATGAGTAGCCAAAATGTGTGTGTGCTTCATATTCACATTGGGTTGTGGTCCTGCACACATCAGTCCACTGTGACTGTTGATAAAATGTCTCTGAAATTCCCTGGACTGGATTTTATGTCTATGCTGAAGACCTGAAAATGCGGAAACTAAATATTTCCCTGCATTAACAGCGTTATTTGACAGAGTTATTCGCATTCCGCGGTATCCAACACTTCTTGCTATGATGCAGCGCTTTAATAAACATGATCTTATTTGTAATTCCAAGCAGCCCTGACTTAGTGCTGTTAATGTAAGGGTGATGCGTCATGTTTGATTTTCCCCTAATGGCTGATTTAACCAGGACACTACTCGGGGTGCTACCACTTGTAGTGCACGTACACCATCATAAATGATTCAGCTCTGTTGTAGACTTAACAGTCTATAAATGTAAATCACGTTACGGTTCACTTCTATAAATGTAGCGTGTTAAGAAAAGAACATGGAGTGCAAGATACCGCCGCCCTGAGGCATGGGTCATGTAACAGGTAGGCACTATATGGTTAGGGGTTACTGACCGATTTGGAGTTGGCACAGTGGCGTAGTGGTTGCATGTCTGCCTCACAGCAGGAAGGCCCTGGGTTTGTGTCTCGGCCTTGAGAGTTTACAGGTTCTCCCCGTACTTGCGTGGGCTTCCTCCTTGTACTCAGGTTTTCTCCAACAGTCCAAAGACATGCACAGTAGGTTAATTGGCCCTTCCAAATTGACCCTAGGTGTGAGTGTGTGTGTATGAATTGTGGTGTGGGTGTTTGCCATGCAATGGGCCGGCGAGCTGTTCAGGGTGTACCCCGCCTTTGTAGCGAGTCGGCTGAGATGGGCTCCAGTCTCCTTGTGACCCTAGTAAGATTAAACACCCTCGCTGAGCCTGGGACTGAAACCCAGGACCTTCTTGCTGTCTTGTGTTAAGCATGATGCCACCGTGCTGCCCAGTTAACATTTATATGAATATAAAATCGAATATGCTGTATAGGGTGTGTGTGTTTATCATCCACTTTCTGTAAGGAATATGCTTCATAATTTTCTGTTCCTCTCATAGGGAGCAACCCATTTTCAGTACCCGAGCGCACGTGTTCCAGATCGATCCTGCCACTAAGCGCAACTGGATCCCAGCCAGCAAGCATGCAGTCACCGTCTCTTTCTTCTACGATGCCAATCGGCATGCCTACCGCATCATCAGTGTTGGAGGCACCAAGGTGAGCCAGCTGTCTCTTTTTATCAATGTACGACCTGTTTCTTCAAGTAGACGTTATAAATAGATTTTTTTTTTTATAACTACTTTGTCTTTGAATAGCAAAGTGGAATTTTAAAAAAATAAAAATTATATGAATTCAGGCTAGTCTCTGACACAGAGGAATAACTGGGTGATACCATTCATGGCCAGGAGCTAAATGGTGGAGCCCTCACGGAGGGAGGGACGGTATACGCTTTCATGTCAATCACAGAGACTGTAGACAATCATGCGTGTCTGTGAGTTCATGCATATGAAGGGTGGGCATTTGGCGCTTTCCTCCGAGCATGTAGCGCTCCTGTCCCCGATGTTAAATAACGGGGAGAAGTTTAAAAAAAAAAAAGAGATCAGCTGGCATCAGCACCTCGGGGAAAACATGCGGTGACCTCCATCCTCCCTGGTTAATTGCAGAAATTAGTACTTAAACATTTTGTTTCTTCTTCTTTCTTTTTTTTAAACAGCATCCCAAATGATTGGATTTAATAGTTTTATTTCTGTGTATTTTAGAGTTCTTTTGTCCAGAAGTTTACAAGCAGGTTTTCTATCAAATTATAAAGCAATATCAGGTTTCACTTTCAATAAATGAGCAGAAAAAGTAGACTTCATGCTGAGGGATTTAGCTGCTTATTTGGCCATTGTGTCTAATCGAAAAATGTTGATGGAGTGAATCTCCAGGCTTCTCTGGTCAGAGGAGCAGAGCTCCGTGGTGGAGGATCCTGAGTGATGGAAGTGTTGATCAATGCAGAAAGGCACAGATCACACACAGAATTTGTACCACAATGCCCTTATACACTGCCCGGGAAAAATAAAAAAAGTCGCGCACACGAATATGTTGTTGTTCCACCTTTATCCTTGCTTACAGCACGTAATCGCCATGGCATTGTTTCAACCAACTTAAGCTCCATAACATTTATTTCCATCCAGTGTCGTGTTCATTTCTCACCGACGTCTTGAACTAACGAGGGGAAAAACTGAACCACTCCATAAAGTCTTCTCCAGCACATCCCGAATACTTTCAATAGCGTTAAGGTCAGGACTCTGGGGTGCCAGTACATATGTGAAAATGATTCCTCATGCGCCCTGAACCACTCGCTTATTATTTGAGTCCCCATTTTATATCCGTGCCATCAGGGAAGAAAAAGTCCATTAATGTGATAACCTGCTCATTCAGTACATTCAGCTCATCAGCTGACTTCATTTTATTGCCACATTAATGTTGCTGAGCCTCGACCGGACCAACTGGAGCAGCAATGCCATGGAGATTACATGCTGTGATCAAGGCTAGATGCTCTCCATGAAAAGTGTGTGCTACTTTTTTAATTTTTATTTTTTTGTCCGGGCCATGTATCTAGTCAGTGAACAGACGGTGACTATAAGAATGTTAGTTTAATAGGGATGTTGGTCTTGTATAATCTATAATACAAGGTTCAGAAATTTTTTAATAGAATTAGGTAGGGATATTAATTTATAAAGAGTCAGAGTGCATTTATTCATTCATCTTTAGTAAGTGTTTTACCCTGAAGGCTTCAGAGCCTATCCTGGGAATTCCAGGAACAAGGACGAGAATGCACCTTGGATAATCATCGTTCACACACTTTTTCTCTCCCAGGAGCACTCTATTAAACTCAAAATCCACCTGCTCTGAACCCCAGAGCCTGTAGGAAATGTAGGCAGACACGGGGGAACGTGTGAAACTCCACGCAGACAGTGACCTGAGGTCAGGATTGAACAGTGAGGCAGCAGTGCGCCACCAGGATGCCCTGAGTGCATTCACCAAGATAAAAATATCCAGTTAAGCCCTGCTTCCTGGGCATAAATAGGTCATTTAGGAAATGGATAGAGTGGAGACTGATGGGAAGTCACACAATAGAAAACATACCACAGGCACCTAGCATATAAGTCCATCTTTACTGTTACTTTACTGTTGGTTTTTCTGGGTTTACTATTTATAGCTATGTGTTTGAGGAGCATGAACACTTTTTGTTTTATTCCATAAACTACTGCCCACGTTTCCCCCAAATTCCACTTAAAAATGTTCTCATTTAATTATAGAAAAAGTCCGCTGGTCAAAAATAACCAAAAGAGGCAGTGTTTTCAGAGCTGGAATAACGCATAGAAATCAATATCATATTTAATTTTAAACAACACACTACTAATGTATGAACTTCGGATGGGCTCAGAAATCAATATTTGATGGAATAAACCTGATATTTTAATCCCAGCTTTCATGTGTCTTGGCATGCTCTCGACCGTCTTTCATGTTGCACTTGGGTGACTTTATGCCACTCCTACTACAGACATTCTCTCAGCTCAGCTTTTTTTGACGGCTTTTGTCCATCCATCTTCCTCTTGATCCCATTCTGAAGGTTTTCACTGGGGTTCATATCTGGAGATTGGGCTGGCCTTGACCGGGTCTTGATCTCGTTGTCCTTCATCCGCATTCTGATTGACCAGGCTGAGTGGCATGAAGCATTGTCCCGCTGGAAAACCCAACCCTCAGAGTTAGGGAACATTGTCAGAGCAGAAGAAAGCATGTTTTCATCCAGGATGCCTGTGCATGGCTTGATTTTATGTGTCCTTCACAAACAAAAATCCGCCCCATTCTAGCCTTTCCGAAGCACTTCCCGATCGTTACTGAATTACCACCCTCTACTGAATTTCAGTGGTTGCGAGACACTGTAGCTTGTAGACCTCTTCAGGTCTCTGTCTATTAGACGCCCAGGTGAAATTCAGTCAAATTTTAATGGTCTTTAGCAAACTTCAGCCTAGTCTTTTATACTTCTCATTGATGAAGAGCTTTTTTCTAACTGTTCATGACTGCAACCTCACCTGGAGGAACCTGTTTTGACACATGCTTGCGGTGCACTTAACCCCTGCTGCCATTTGTAGGACACTTGATGTCATCCTATGTTTGATGAGTGACATTGGAATGAGTTGCCTCTGATCTTGGTCAGTGGCAATTCATTTTTGCCCTCTGCCACTCTGTAACTTTTTTGTCCCCACTGTCTGCTACTTGACCTTGTTGTTATGAACTGCTGTCTTTGAAAAGTCGAGGATAAAACCTGACAGTCACTGAATCCCTCTGGCAGTAAAGCCAGAACTGAAACCTTCTTTTTCTCATTTAAACTTTTCTTCTTAAGTCTTGATTAATGATTATTAGATATTTTTGTATTCTGATTAAATTTAAGGTACTACCAGCACTGTTTTTGTTATCTAAACTGGTCCTATTGCCAGACGATAGTGATGACTACAGCCATTATTTTTATACTTTTCTTTGTTAATTCGGATTTGGTTCAGGTAATGTCCTAATCAGTACCTCATGAAGTAAAACGAGGTGTGTCTGTGTTGGTATGAAATGGCTGCCGTGCATAGAGATGCTGATTTAAGGGAAAAAATGAAGTAGTCTCTTATTTTTCCATGGCTGTATATAAACTCTGTGTGTGTGAGTTATAAGTAGTTACTAATCTGTGACTGGTTCATGTGGGTGTGTTACAGCTCTGTGCTCCCTACACTCCCAAACTGACCTATATTTCTTCATTTTAATTCCACCATGACCTCACATGAGTTTATTTCCCCTTTTTTATCCTTGTCAGCCTGGTAATCTAGTCACAAGACCTTTAGAAAGAGAGAGGGGCAAAAGAGAACTTGATACACGCTCTGATTGCATATTTTATTCAAAGAAACTCTAGACGGCTTGTCTTCATCTGGCATGATGTACACAAGCCTGCCAAACATGTGAGGATGGTGTTTAATTACACATCAGTGGTCTTGTTGATATCAAAGAGAGAGGATGATTACAGAATTGAATACACAGTAATAACCCTGATAGGTTCAAAGCTATTATTTTGGTAGAGGCCTCAGATTTCTGCTTTGAAAGCAAGACCAGATTTTCAATTTGCAATGCTGTGCTGCTACTGAGTAGAAGTGTACACAAATAAACACAGCAGGCTACATCCTGCATGTAGATTGATTTGTTTTCGTGCCCAAGTTTCAGTGAGAAAGTCCCTGAAATGTCAACTGACGTATGGCTACAGAAACTGTAGTGTAGCAGACATCTGAAAGGCATTCCATGCATGTTAAAATGAATGACGAAAGGCATGGGGTTATTTATTTATTTTTATTTTTTTGAAGGAGTGAAACTCTGTCTTTCTGTCAGAGTATTGAAGTAGGACAGTAGGGAAGCATTTCGTTAAAGGGGACTTGTAAATGAATAGCAAATTGAAGCATTAATTTTTATTTTCGCACAGTGAAGAGTTGGGAATGGGCTAGAAGTAATAGAGAACAGGTACGTACATGGATGGATGGATGGATAGATGACTGGATGGATGGCCAGGTGGATGGATAGATGACTGAATTGATGGCCAGACAGATGGCTGGCCAGACGGATGAATAGGTGACTGGATGGATGGCTGGACGGATGGATAGGTGACTGGATGGATGGCCAGATGGATGAATAGGTGACTGGATAGGTGACTGGACGGATGGCCAGACGGATGAATAGGTGACTGGATGGATGGATAGGTGACTGGATGGATGGCCAGATGGATGGATAGATGACTGGATGGATGGATAGATGACTGGATGGATGGATAGGTGACTGGATGGATGGATAGGTGACTGGATGGATGGATAGGTGACTGGATGGATGGCCAGACGGATGGATAGGTGACTGGATGGATGGATAGGTGACTGGATGGATGGAT
>JBCNYH010000008.1:6382016-6393275 GCA_039654325.1 Tandanus tandanus | reverse complement strand
AACACCCCCTCAGTAAGAGAAAAGGGAAAAAAAAAAAGTGTTAGTTGAGGGGGAGGGGCTTTGTGGTAAGAAAAAAAAACCCCCCCCCCCCCCCCCTTTTTTTTTTTTTTTTTTTTTTTTTTTTTTTTTTTTTTTTTTTTTGTTGGTAACAGGTTGGTAACAGGTTGGTAACAGTGGACATCTATCAGGCATCGAGGAAAAGCATTCCGAGCAAACTTTTAAAGCTTTTTTTTTTTTTGTGCTCCAGTGCATCTGGAACAGTAATATCAGTTCCCAAAACGACAGCAGTCTGCGCCTGGTTTATGCTGTTTTCACATTCTTTATGTAGATGGAACTAAACTGTGCACTGTCTACTAGATTAAAACCTGATTTATTAATTACTACCATGACTGCTAATGCTGGAATAGACTCTGTTCATGGAGTACACTTTATTTCCACCCTGATGAACTCTTATTCATTCAAAACTATTCACAGTGCCAACCTGGGGAGGAGGGAACAAGAACAGCCATTATAGTGTTGAGTCATACATAAGTGCTGAACCCAGTACATCTGTGACGGCACATGGACTCACACGCTGAGCTGTTTTTTTTCTCGCTAGCTTCTTTACACTTGCCATCCTTTAGTCTGGCTGGTATTGGCCACTGGTGCTCTTTTCTAACAAGGGTTGCTATGGTGAGTCTCCGAACAGCCTCCTGCCCTTTCTCGGGTAATCTATTGACAAAAAAAGAAGCCTTGCACAGGGGCTCCCCTTTTACCTACTGCTCAGTTTTGGAGATTTTTCAAATATCAGTCCAAATCTGTGAAGTCCTGTGCTGCATAGAACAATATCCATGATTGCTCATTCAGAAAGCTTGTTTTTTTTTTTAAAGCCGCAGACCTGCCCCTCAAGAAGCTAAACCGTAGAGCATTTTCAGACATTATTGTGGTCCTGTTAGTGAGCCTTTGTTGTCTAATCAACATTTTGTAGTCAGTGAAACCATGACATAGATCATTAGTGCTTTGTTTTTACTTGAACTTGAGATCAATCAAACACGTTACATCCAAGATGACATGGCTTTAGATTATTGACATCTAGATTAAATTATTACAGGAATGTAATAATTAGTCATTCATTCTTTCATTAATTTTCTAAGCCGTTTAATCCTAATTAGGCGCCCATCTCAGGCGACTCTGGGCAAAGGCGGGGTACACCCTGAACAGCTCGCCAGGCCAACACTCACACTGCCATTCACACTCTCACTCACACCTAGGGGCGATTGTGAAAAGCCAGTTGGCCTACTGTGCATGTTTTTGGACTGTGGCAGGAACATGCAAACGCCACACAGAAACGCCCCGATCCCGGGAATCGAACCCAGGACCTTCTTGTACAATGATTATCTCCATAATAAATTTAAAAAGTAGGATTATTATGGGCGGTACTGTGGGGTAATGGTTAGCACGTCCGCCTCAGAGCAAGAAGGCCCTGGGTTTGAGTCCCAGGCTCGGCGTTTTTGTTCTCCCCGTGCTTGCGCGGGTGTTCTCCGGTTTCCACCACAAATCCAAAGACACGCATATTAGACTAATTGGATGTTCTAAATCGCCCCTAGGTGTGAGTTTGTGAATGGTTGTGTGTGTTGCCCTGCGATGGTCTGGCGAGCTGTTCAGGGTGTACCCCGCCTTCGCCCAGTGTCGGCTGAGATAGGCACCAGCCTTCCCGCGACCCTAATAGGATTAATCGGTTTGGAGTGAGTGAGGATTGTGATGGGTTGCTTGGGTTATCATTTCCACCCTCCTGCCTAGATTTTTATTTTGACCCTGATGATGATGATGATGATGATGATGATGACGACACTGATTTAATCTGTTGAAAGTGCAATTGATGTGATTTATTAACACATTTAATTAAATATGAATAATTTTTTTCATGGGTATAGTGACTGGAATCTCTTATGCACTCCCTGGACTTAATATTTAGCTTTACAAATGGCCCTGAAATCAAGTTCCAAGTCACTTCATCTCGTCTCAGATATTCACAGTTAAAACCTTCAGCTAATTAAATTAGAGCTTGCATCAAAACAAACTTGGCCCTGATTCATGCGTGCTCGCCGCAGCTCTATCTGTGAGATGAACCTGGAGGCCGAGCTCTTCACCCTGCAGGACAGCAACTCAAAACTGGTGGCGGCGCTGCATGAAGCTAATGCCAATGTGGAACAATGGAAGAAGCAGCTGGCGGCTTATCAAGAGGAGACGGAGAGGCTGCGAGAACAGGTGAGACCACCATACTGAAGTGCGTGAATGCTCTCTCGCTCTCTCTCTCTCTCTCTCTCTCTCTCTCTCTCTCTCACACACACACTTATTCACTCATTCCTGTCTGGGAAAAGTATGTTGAGTGAGTCATAAACAGAAAGCTGCTTTTACTTTGAGCTGGCCTCAACATGTACAGCCCAAAGATAAACACGTGTAGCACTTTATTAGGAACACCTGTACACCTACACTTTCATGCAGTTATCTAATCCACCAATCAAGTGGCAGCAATGCAGCGCATAAAATAATGTAGCTACGAGCCCGCTGCTTTTAATATTGTTCGGATCCACCATCAGAACGGAGAACAATGTGATTTTGATCATGGTCTGATTGTTGCTAGATGTCTTCTGGGATTTTCCCATACAACAGTCACTTGGTTCTATAAACAACCTCTGAAATTTTTTTGGCATTAAAATTTAACAGAGCTATAATAGAAGACAGCAACGTCAGTATGGGTGAGTTGGATTTGTGTAGTTGTGTTCACATTAATCACACTGTTGCAAGACAAAAAAATCCTCGTCTGATACTCCTATGATACTCGAATGATGTACGACTGCCATATGTAAGTTACATGATGTACGTAGGCACTGTCATAAAAATTTCATATGATACACGAGTATATGAAGTACCATGGCTTTAACGTACACTTCACGATTTCCCGTACCCCTATTTCCCGGATTTTGGATTTCTCGTACAAAATTCGGCGCCGGACATTATTTGTTATTGTTGTTATGGAAGTCCGGGGCGGTCATGATTTTCCAACTTCCCTCCTGTCCGGCCCGTTCCCGTCCGAGTGGATGGAGGAAAATGAAGCCGCAGAGGGGCACGAAATAATGTCCGATGAACAGATAGTGGCATCAGTGACGGGAGAGCTAAGGGAAAGTGAGGACAGTGACGACGGGCCGGAACCCACATTTAAAATGAATGTGATAAAAGAATGTGCTGATTCGCTCCTTAAGTTTGTGGAAACACAATATTGTGTATTGAGTGTTGGATAAGTCCGGGACTGCCGCCGAATAATGGCGATTGCCGGACCGATTATGGTAAATGTCCGGGAAAGGATAGGGCCCCCGGACATTAGCGATTGCCGGACTGTTCCCGGACAGCCTCTCCCCCCAATACGCCGGGAAATCGAGGGTGAAGTATAGTACGTCTATCATAACACAGCCATAGATGTCTTAGGGCATCGCTCAACAGACCTCAACATGTTTAAAACTCCATGACAAGGGTGTACGATGGCATTTTCCATCACACAACAGGTGGGTTTTGTAAGACGCACCCACAGCTGTCCTGGAAATTTGTTCTGCAGTTCTGTAGATGGAAATGATTTGTTGATGAGAGAGGTTGTTGATGAGGTTGATGGAGAATGGTTAGAGCTGACAGAAAGGGTACAGGTAACTTAATTAAATAACTAGCATGCCAAGCAGAGCTAAGTGCTGTGTAGCTAACGGCATCTCTCTCTTTTTTCTTTTTCTTTTTTTTTTTTTTTTTTTTTACAATGTAAATGTAAGTAAACCACACTCCGTAAGGCCGCATAAAAAATTCCCAGTTTCTCATCAACGTCCTAATAGTGCATTTTTAAACTTAAATTTTTTTTAAAAAATTAGTATATACTACATGGAAACACAAAGTAAACTATAACGAGATTTTAAATGACTTATTGTTCTATTTTTAAATCCCGACAGTGATAACATGGTCTGCTCTGTCGGTCTCCAAACTGTGACTCAAGTACTATTGAATTGGGATAATGTTTTGAATCCCCAAAGAGCGGATTATTCCTGTGTAGTATATTCTAATACTTATTTATTCGACCTGATACACCTCCCAAGCAGTATTTTCCCATATTCCAATTATCTCATAACACTTTAAGTTGTGTTTAATGAACCTTTCCTTCTAGATATAACATATCTCCTAATGCCTTAACACACAGGAAGTGAACACACCACAAGCTGAAGCTGAATTAGTTTTTCTTAATTTAATGAGGACTTATTGCACATAGGTGATATTTCACTCAACAGTAACACAGTGTTCTGGCTTATTGTCACTCTCATCGATCCCCAGTTGCATTATTAGCTGTTATGGAAGTGCTGGACAGGGAGGGTATCAGATTGTGAACAAGGTTGCGGTACACTTTTAATAACCCTCTTAACACAGATGATTTTATAAACCTGAGTGGAGGGTTTGTTTTTCTTGAAACAGTGTGTGACCACTTCCTGTCCCATAATCTGAAATGGCCTTGTTCATATTTAACCCATAACTTTTTGTGTTTATTTTCTATGTATTTTTTTATTTTTACCTCCACCGACAAGGTTATGTTTATGTGAGCAGAGTTGTGAAAATGTGGTGGGGCTCTTCGTGAAATTTCTACCAGAGATGGGGCTTTGGACAAGGAAGATTTTGGAGATAGTCCAGATCAAATTCTAGATTTGGGAATTTATTCAGCGATTCTTGAACATTGTAAGATAGGATGATTTTTGACATCCTGGTTGATTTGGAGAATTGTTTGGCTTGGTGGAGGTTTGCAGTCTCTGAGTGCTCTTGTTTAATTAAAGCTCTTCAACCAGCGAAAGTTCCTGCCCTGCTTTGTTTGAATGTCATAATTCCAGATCCGGTCAGATTTAAGCTGCAGTCTAGTTCCTGGCAGGATGCTAATGGTATCCCATTGAGTTTCTATGAAATTTAAGCCAGTCTAAGTGCCTACTGAACCTGCCCATAATGTCATAAACTCTATAATGGCTCTATAGAGGTGGTCGCTAATGTTCTTAGCACCTCAGCCTCTGAGTCAGCAGAGGAAATAGAAGTGCTAATGAATTCATAGTGCCCATGTTCTGTAAGGGGCGGCAGCATTCAGAGCGGAATTCTTTCCTTAGTATTTGGCTTCCATTATAAATACAAAAGTATGTTTCATCTGCCTGTCTATGTGCAATTTCAATGCAAAGAATGTGGGGTGTTTTTTACATTTACAGCATGTGGCAGATGCTCTTATTCAGAGCGGCTTACAATCATCATTTTTATACAACTGAGCAATTGAGGGTTAAGGGCCTTGCTCAAGGGCCCAACAGTGCTGATAGTGGGGATTGAACCACTGACCTTTGGATCAGTAACCCATCGCCTTAACCACTAAGCCACCACTGCCCTACCACTGTTTTTTGCCTCCTTTCCTTTTCTCTGATGCCCCTTGGATGGCATATAAAAGGTTCTGTGGATCAATCATAAATATCATCAGAACTGATCACACTTAACATTACAGGCGTCTGCCCTAACTTTGCACCCGCATTATCTTTTGATAAGGACAAGGGCATGAAGAGTCTGGTTGAGCAAGCAATCTCTCTCTCTCTCTCTCTCTCTCTCTCTCTCTCTCTCTCTCTCTCTCTCTCTCCTGAATCAGGCAGCCAGGTGGTTGAAAATGGTTCATGTCTCATGGGATGGAGAGAGAGTAGGGTTTGTAGGACAGCTATATCCTACTTTCAATGCCCTAGTTAGGAGAAATGAAAAATCACCAAGGGGAACTGTCAGCTCCTCATTTGGGGGATTTTTCTTTGCACATTACATAGTTAAAAATAAGCGACCATCTCTTAAGACTCTCCAAATGCCGAAGACCTTTTGCAAGTTCTTCTCTTCATTTGTTTCTTTATTCTGTGTGTGTGTCAGATCTGTTGACATGATGCAGAAAGGTGCTGATTTCCCAAGAGCAGGGCTGTGACAGTTATCAAGGACGAGAGAGATAGAGATATACAAAGAGAGAGAGAGAAAAGAGATGGTATGGCGATAGGATACAGGACTGAGAGCAGGGTGATGAAGGCCAGATCAGTTGGAGATTTCCTTTCTAATCCTGGTTACTAATGTTAATATCCACAAGTATTGATAAGCAATATAGACATTACATCACCTGATAATAATGTTTATCATCCACAAAATACATACAGTTTACAAAAATACACATATGAAAGCTTATACTGATCAAATTGATTGGCTCTCAGAGAGAGTAACGATATCTAAGCTGGATATCTCTAATACTGCAGGTTAATCATCATGGAATTTTGGTGCACATCTCAGACACTGGGAGAAGGTGAGGTATACCCGGAATAGCTCTCCAGACAGAGGGGCAATTTGTGGGAGGAAACCGGAGGACCCAGAGGAAACACACACAAGCACAGAGACCACCTGCAGACCCCACATAGAAGCACCCTTACCGAGCCCAGGACTCGAACCCAGGGCCTTCTTGCTGTGAGGTGGACGTGCTAACTACTATACCACTGTTGCCGCCCATCACTTTTCATATAGAGTCATATTTCCATATGGGTTTTTTTTGGGATGCAGCATCACAGTTTTCACAATTTATTTTTTTAATTTCCTCCATGAAGGAATTTATATATTTGTTGTACCCTCACAGGCAACCCAATCAATGAAGAAAATGATGGGAAGAATATATTGTGCACACAGCACCACCGTAGGCGCCGAGTGCACTTGCACTTCGCAGCTTATTCTTTTATTTTACGTATGCGTGTTTCTGTAAACTTACACATGCAAACATTTTCCGAGCTACGCTGTTAGGCAGTTCCTAAATATTTACATTTATAAGCTCCTCTCTTCTGGGAAGGCTGTCCACTAGATTTTGGGGAGTGGCTGTGGGGATTTGTGGTCATTCATCCACACTTGGTGGCATCCGTGGCCTAATGGTTAGAGAAGCGGATTTTGGGACCTAAAGGTCGCTGGTTTGATTCCCGAACCAGCAGGAAAAAATGTGTGGCGGGGGGGAGTGAGCTGCACCTTCCCTTCCTCCACCTTCATACCTGAAGTGCCCTTGAGCAAGGCACCTCACCCCCAACTGCGCCCTCTCCAAGGCGCCTCAATGTGTGGCAGCCCACTACTCCGAGTGTGTGTGTGTGTGTGTGTGTGTGTGTGTGTGTGTGTGTGTGTGTGTGTGTGCGTGTGCGCTCACTTTGGATGGGTTAAATGCAGAGGCATTAATTTTCCTTGTGGGATTAATACTGTATATCCAAAAAAAAAAAAAAAGAGCATTATTAATGTCATGCACTGGTGTTAGGCGGGGACACCTGGGGCATTTGGCATTCTAGTTCATCCCAAATGTGTTCAGTGGGGTTGAGGTCAGTGCCCTGTGCAAGCGACTCACGTTCTCCCACTCAAGGCACAGGTCTGAGGGACAGCAAGGGAACAGGACTGAGCCTCTTAGATGTAGTGAAGGGAAATTGTACCCCAACACCAGACCAAGACATTCTTTGGGAAGAAGCTACATAAGGGCCTGATGGTCAAGTGTTCATAAAGCTTTTCTCCATGTAGTGTATATTACATCAATACATTGTGTTGCTTGATAAATTTGGTAGGAAAATGGAGAACAAGGAGAGCACTGCTGTGCTAACTATAGTATCAATAAGCGTGTGCCAGGGGGGCTAACACAGTTTCACACAGACTTTTACGAGATCATGATGTGTAGAAGAGCCAGCGTAATTCCCCACAGGAAGGTCACAAAGATTCAAGATACTTTTCCTGAACTTACACTGATGGGTCACGTAGTTCTGATCCTGTGTCACATGATTACATCTGGATTGTTTGGGGGTTTTTTCAGGCTCGTTTTAAGAGTTTTAGTAAACGTGGAACGATGATGACGTTTATTTAACGTGTGTCAGATAACACCCTACAGTAACTGTGTCCTATCCTGGTGTGTGGGTGTGTGTAGGTGGCAGATTTGGAGACCCATGGAGGCCAGGGCCCCAGTGACATGCTGAAGGATGAGCTCACACAGTCGCTGGAGGAACTGGAGGCTTTACTCAAGGCAAAAGATGAGGTGAAGGTTAAGAGCTTCCTGCAGACACTGCACAGTCTACTGAGTTCTTTAATCCAGCTGCTAATTAATATTTCCTTCGATTCTAAATGTGATTTAGTGCCAACTCTGGAGCTCTGTGTGTTTCAGGAAATCCGTATTCTTCAGGCAAAGAAGTCCAATTTCTATGAGATGGAGAAGGAGAGAGAGGAAGCCATTCACAGATTACAGGTGCAAAAAAAAGAGCCTGAGTAGAAATACTCGCACTGCCACAGCAGGCCATGCGTGAGCTGCTACTCATAACGGTCATGATCTGGCCTTTTCAGGAAGTGAAACATTATAGCTAGTGTGTTGAAATGAATAAACAGCAATAAATAGTTGACAGAAAGTGTTGACTTGTTCCAAGCTTACTAGAGTTTTGTCAATAAAAATGACTGGGTGATCCTTGCTGTTGAATAGAAGTCGCTCTCGTGCACCTCCATAGGTTACGGTGTAGCACTTTATTGCAGAAATAATTTATTACATTTCTAAACTTCCCCCTTGGCTGTCTGCTGTGAGAAATAGGGAGGCGGTTTAGCATAAAAAGATGAATAAAATATGGGCGGTCCCTGTGCTCAGCCAAAGCTCAGTAGCCTAGCTTTAAGATACAGAACAGCCGCCGTACGCAAGGCGCCACATGTCAGCATGAAGTGTAGCTATGCTTATAAATAGAGAATATCAGAGGCTAATGACTATACACGTACACGCAATCAGTGATTCCCGGGGTCCAAGCAAAGGGACTAATGAGTACAAGTGGTGATTAAGAGAAAGAGGAGTGGCAGAGTGATAAAGAAGAGTAATGAGGATAAAATTGAGGGGTGTTGAACAAAAAGTTTATGAAAAGTTTGAGGGGTGAAGAGGAAGAGGAGTGATGATGATGATGAATGATAGAGGAGTGATGGGGATGTAGAGGAGATGATGTCCAGTGGAATCTGAAGATGTGTACAGGGTTTTTTGGGGGGGAATAATGTAGTGGTGGAATATATTTTTTTGTTTGTTTAATAAATAAATGAATAGTGATAATACTCAGAGTAAAAACATTGGGGGTTCCAAGATGATGTTTTCTTTTTTGTACCCTTTCTGTCAGTCTGTAAATTCTCCGTTGGCCCCTCATCAGCCAGACGTTTCTCTCTGTGGAAGTGCCACTCATTCATGTTTTTTGTTCTGAGGAAACTGTTGACGTGATTTTATATATTGCACTGCAGCCCCATCATGATATCCCAGGATTGCTATATTTGATAATTGCTTGAATTAGTTGGGTGGGTGAGAACACTACAGGTGCGATAGAAAAGCGACTGATGTGAATTTGTCACATGACATTCGCCTGGTTCGTGAACTCATCTCAAAAAATGAATGAAAAAACATGTTTGAAATTTTGAGAGCAGCCGTGGCCTAACGGTTAGAGAAGCGGGTTTGGGACCAAAAGGTTGCTGGTTTGTTTCCCGAACCAGCAGGGAAAATGTGTGGCGGTGGGGGAGTGAGCTGCACCTTCCCTTCCTCCACCTTCATGCCTGAAGTGCCCTTGATCAAGGCACCAAACCCCCAACTGCTCTGAGTGAGAGTATATCAGTTTCTTTTTTAACCAGGCATTGTGCTTGTGTCCTTCAGTGGAATTTAAACACAATTAAACCACACTTAAAGATGCTAGAACTTAATTTGGTACTGAAAGATACAGTATTCGAAACCTACAGAGTGTTGCATGTGCTTGTATTCAGGAACTGGAGATGCGTAACATGGATCTGGAGCGGCGAGTGCAGAGTGCTGAGCAGAGCCTGGCGTCCACACTGGAGGATCGAGACCGTACAGAGAACGAGGTCCAGAGGGTCATCCAGATCCTCGACATCAAGCTGTACGACCTCAGTGACCTGCGACAGAGTCTCGTCAAACTGCTCGAGAAGTAGAGCTAGAGCGGTCTTCTGCCTCAAAGAGTTGAAGGAGAGAAAGGGGCGGTCCCTGTGCTCGGCCAAAACTCAGTGGCCTGGCTTTAAGAAACAGAACGGCCGCCATTCGTGAGGCGCCACATGTCAGCATGTAGAGTAGCGATGCTTTCAAATAGAGAATATCAGAGGCTAGTGACTACACATACATTCATACGTTCAGTTCTGTAGTTTTCTTTGATGTTACCTCTTGAATTTTTCAGTTAATAATTTAGCAATAAATATCAGTTTAAGTCAGTATTCAGTTGCTCATGATTGGGGTAAAGTATATTTTTGATACATCAGGTGACCTGGCAGAACGTTTCCATTCAGTGGTGGAAAATAGAGCCTGATTAGAAATAATATATGTTGTATTATATCCTAGATGTAAACATACTAGAACCGGTACTATGGCACTGTTACATAATGGCACAGAACTAAAGCAACAGTTGGAGTGTATGGTGAGCATGAAACCATTATAATAATAATATTAACACTATTTGACTTTTAGTACTTGACATTCGTATGAACTCAGAATTTAAAAGAATTTCAATTTGATTTGTTAAAGTAAACATATGCTGTGAATGCTGTTTTTTTTAATTGAAGCCCGAAACCCATGTATACCAAAGACCAGCAGAAACGTCGGTGTTCCCTGAGGACTGTGCTTCTCAGTTTGATTCCTTCAGTGGGAGAGTACTCTGGTCTGTATTTAACCTAGGAGTGGTCTTCACAAGTAATATGGGACGCAAGAACGAGAGTAGTTGCTCTGTATGAAATATCCACCCGTAGCTGAGCTGAGATGTACTGTAGGCAATGCACAGTAAATTCTAATAGGTTCGTGTAGGTAACGATATCTCTAGGTAAGTATTCGTTAAGGACAAGTTAAGGCTATTATTCCTGCATTTAGGAACGCCAGCTTGTGGCTTGGGTGGAACTTGCAGTTGTACTTTTCTAGTTAGTTGTAGGGCTTCTAAGCATCGTTCAGCGTTGATGTCACAGGCCTCGTCTAACACTGCATGGTTACATATCAGTCGTCACATCAGAAACTTAATGCTTTGACTATGTTACCCACCTATGAAGAGTAACAATTACTTTTGCAGGCTACACATAACGTTTTAAATGTCCAAATGCAGGTTTCTAAGGATAAATCGAGCCACCTTGTAATTAAGATGTTACTGTGGGGGGGGGGGTGGGGGGGGGGTGGGGGGGGGGGGGGGGGGGGGGGGGGAGGGGGGGGGG
>JBCNYH010000008.1:6293348-6308245 GCA_039654325.1 Tandanus tandanus | reverse complement strand
CCTCCCCCCCTCCCCCCCCCCCCCCCCCCCCCCCCCCCCCCCCCCCCCCCCCCCCCCCCCCCCCCCCCCCACCATCTCACAGTACTCCAAGACCTTCTAGGCACAGACTGGCCTCATTAGCCACCTCCAAACCCATTAAACCCCCAGGCCAGATGACGAATGAAGATGGTCCTCTTCCCCACAGGAAGGACGAACCAGAATCAACACAAGCTCAAATCCAGCAACTCTCTAAGTGAACTAGACGTCAGTAAGATTAGCTGTAGCGCTAGCAGCTGAGCCGTAGCCACCTTCATTCCCACAGCCATCACTCCAGATGTGTATGTACAGTCCATAATAACCCTTCTGCTTTATCTGCTTGGGTTTCTCTTTGGGTCTCACACTAATAAACGTCTCAGCCTGAACCTGATGGAGAGAGAGTCTACTTCTTTCGTTAATAAATCTATGCATTGGCGAAGGGCAACACGGTGGCGTAGTGGTTAGCACGTCCACCTCACAGTAAAAAGGTCCTGGGTTTGAGTCTCAGGCTTGGAGTAGTAGGGTAGAGTTTGCATGTTCTCTCCATGCTGGTATAGGTTTTCTCCAGGTACTCTGGTTTCCTCCCACAGTCCAAAGACATGCACAGTAGACTAACTGGCTGTTACAAATTACTCCTAGTGGTAAACGTGAGTGTGAATGGTTGTATGTGCTGCCCCGCCATGGTGTGGTAAGCTGTTCCCCACCTTCGCCCAGTGTCGGCTGAGATATGGACAGCCTACCTGTGAGCCTAGTAGGATTAAGCGGTTAAGAAAATGAGTAAGTGAGTGCACTGGTGAATTGGTGAGTAGTAATATAAAAAGGGGGGGAAATGAGCAACTTCTTGATTGCAACAATAACTCACTTCACACCATGGCATTGTTGGTTATTCCATAAACAGCTCATAACGTTGTGTTGTATTCCTCACATACACTACGAACCCTGTGATTAGATACAGCTAACAGCTCTGGTTGCACCCCATGCTGTCCTGACAATGATTTTTTGATTCATTAGCACTAACAGCAGGCAGCAGCCGGCCTGGTATCAGAGTGACAGTAGGCAAGGTCACACCAGACACTACAGAGTGTCACGGGCTAGTTTGGGTTTAACATCCAAGCTAAATCACCACCTGCTGAATATAAAAAAGCTCATGCAGAAGGACACACGTGTGTCTAAGGATCTCTCTCACACCTATCACCAGCAGCTGAGCACCACAGAGGAGCAGAATCGTGCACTCCGGGAAGCGCCGATGAGACGGGGTCAGGAGGCAGAGAAAGAGAGAAACAAGGGATGGACGGTTAAGAGCAAGGAAGAATGTTAGTAGAAGATAAGTCATACTTTAACATCCGGTCTGAGATCTGCACAGACGAACTGCAGGGGGAGCTGAAAGAGAAGAGAGTCTGAAAAACATTATGAAGGAACAAGAGGCGAAAATCAAGCCTGAAGCAAAACAACTACAGCACAATTAAATAAAGACAAGGTGGAGGCCAGAGTAATAGAGATAAAGCTTTATACAGAATCTTTACTGAAAAAGTTAAAGGGCGGCACAGTGGCTAGCGTAGGTAGGGGTTAGCATGGGGAGAACATGCATTCATTATCCAATTTCTAAGCCGCTTAATCCCAATCAGGGTCGTGGGAAGGCTCAGGCATGGTACATCCTGGACAGCTAGCGAGGCCATTGCAGGGCCAACACTCACACAACCATTCACACTCACACCTAAGGGTGATTCGGAACTGCCAATCAGCCTACTGTGCATGGTTTTTTTTTTGGACTGTGGCACGTGCTAACCACTGCGCCACCGTGCGGCCCCTGAGGGGAACATGCGAACTCAAAACCGAAATGCCCCTTACCAGGAGCAGGATCTTCTTTCTGTGAGATGGATGGATGGATGCTAACCACTACGCCACCGTGCCGCCCTGTTTAACACTCACAAGGAGCCACCTTCTGCAGCTATTCCAGCTGAACACACTCTTTCGACGCTGGCAACCCAATATCGTTCTGGTAACATTTTCGCAAATGTGCTGTCCAGGTCAACCCAAAGCAACTTGAATCTGGAGACTGTCCTGCCACGATTTGAAGCCCACCATCTTCTTCTTGTTCTTTGATGTACTGCTTACTTTTGTTCCTTTTAAGGTCATTCACTGGAAATGGGTGTTAGGTGTACTGTTAGATGTAGGTGTACTTTTGACCAGTAGTGTATGTTTAAGTGGGTGTAAAATTGTATGTTTCTTTTTTTTTTACTTAAAAATACCAACAAATAAATTTACCAGGCACTTCCCAGCTAGTGAAAAAGTGGAAAACTCAATATATCCCAGCTGTAATTTGTTTGTGGGCGGCACGGTGGCGTACTACTTAGCACGTCCGCCTCACAGCAAGAAGGTCCTGGGTTCGAGTCCTTGGATCGGCAAGGGTGTTTCTGTATGGAGTTTGCATGCTCTCCCCGTGGTTGCATGGGTTTTCTCCGGGTACTCTGGTTTCCTCCAACTGTCCAAAAACATGTACATTAGGCTAATTGGCTGTTCCACATTGTATTTACATTGTAAGTCTGAATTGTTGTGGTGTGTGATGTGGACTGGACATCATTCATTTTCTGAACCGCTTAATCCTAATTAGGGTCGCAGGGAGGCTGGCGCCCATCTCAGCTGACTCTGGGAGAGGGCGGGGTACACCCTGGACAGCTCGCCAGGCCATCGCAGGGCCAACACACGTACAACCATTCACGCTCACACACCAGACTGTGGGAGGAAACCTGAGTACCCAGAGGAAACCCACGCAAGCACAAGAAGAACATGCAAAGTCCACACAGAAACGCCCGACCCTGGGAATCGAACCCGGGACCTTCTTGCTGTGAGACGGACGTGCTAACCACTGCACCACCGTGCCACCTAACACACATCTTTTTGAATATTATTTGGAGCAAACAGTTATCGCACAAACCATTTATATTTACTTCATCACAAACAACTAAAAACAATTCTTACTGCCAGATGTCTGCTGTCATTTCAGAAATAAGTCTGTCATACAGAAATTAATGATCCCTTGAGGCACGTTGGCACTTAACATGCGTCACATATTAAATAGAATTATGCTCAGATCATTTATGTCATCAGACAAAATGTCTAAATATTTCTCTCCCTGTGACAGAACTAAATTCCATAAGCTCTAGCAGAGGGGTTTTAATCTCCCATTACGCCGACCAGATGCTGGAGAACTCCGTTTTATGGATATTTCGTCTCTTCAGAGCACTACACGCTGGTTCATTAAGCCGGGCCCATTATTTCCACTACATCAAGTCAAAGCACGTCACCAGAGTTTGTACTGTAAAATTTTATTTCATGTCAGAAATATGTGTGTACGAGACGATGGTCTGTCTCGGTATGTGTGCATTCGTGAGTAGAGAAGCTATCAAAAAGAAAAAATATATATATTACACAAATAAACCGAAACGTCAGCGGCACGACACGTAGAGAGAAAAACGGGAGATGGGTGTAGTGGGGAGTGGGGTAGGGATTGGAGGGAGGGGGTGGTGGTTGGCCTTCACGGTTACAGGTTTTGGCAGCACTGCAGTTTGCTGCCCTTTTGCCCGTCCGTGGTGGGCGGCACGCTGATGTCCACTACGTTGTTCCCTGGAGATTCATCATGAGCTGATCGATCGGCGATCTGCTTCTGTGATACGATGCGATAGATCTCTGGAAGACAAAGAAGAGAAGAACAATATGATCATATTTAATACCTTGATTACGGTGCGTTATCGCCATGGCATTGTTTCAACACACTTGAGCAACTTAACATTTATTTCCATCCAGTGTCGGGTTCATTTCTCACCGACATCTTGAATTGATGAGGGAAAACTTGAACCACTCCATAAAGTCTTCTCCAGAACGTCCCGAAAACTTTCAATAGGGTTAAGGCCAGGACTCTGGGGTGCCAATACATATGTGAAAATGATTCCTCATGCGCCCTGAACCACTCGCTCAATATCTGAGTCCCCATTTTATATCCGTGCCATCAGGGAAGGAAAAGTCCAGTGATGTGATAACCTGCTCATTCAGTACATTCACATCATCAGCTGACTTCATTTTATTGCGACATTAATGTTGCTGAGCCTCGACCGGACCAACTGGAGCAACAATGCCATGAAGATTACGTGCTGTAACCAAGGCTAAAGGCGCTTCAACAAAATATTAGTGTGCGCAATTTTTTTTTCCTTTGGGGCGGACAGTGTAGAATCTAGTTCTGTAATAACAGGCCACATTTCATTACTTCAGAAGCCACACCTTCAGTCAATAAAATACCACAGAACATTTGTACAGATGAATTAATCACCCATCCATCCATCATCCTTCAGGGATCCAATCCCAGCTGACTTTGGTTGAGAGGCGGGGGACACTCTGAAAAGGTCTCCAGTCTACTGCAGGGCTAACATAGACACAAACAACTATAGGAAATTTCAAGTACCCAGTAGCCAGGGAAACACAGTGATGTAATGGTTAGCACGTCCACCACACAGCAAGAAGGTCATGGGTTCGAATCCCGGGCTTTCTGTGTGGAGTTTGCATGTTCTCCTTGTGTTTGCGTCAGTTTCTTCCGGGTACACCGGTTTCCTCCAATAGGAGTAATTCCTCCAAAAACATGCACATTAGGCTAAGTGGCTGTTGCCCCTAGGTGTGAGTGTGAATACTTGTGTTTTTGTGTGTGTGTGTGTGTGTGTGTTGGCACTGCGATGGTCTGGTGAGCTGCTCAGGGTATATCCTAGGTATACTCACCTTTGCCCAGTGTCAGCTGAGATAGGCTCCAGCCTTCCCTGACCCTAGTAGGATTAAGCGGCCTAATGTGCATGTCTTGGGAATGTTGGAGGAAACTGGAGTACCAGGAGGAAACCCAAGCAAGCATAGGAAGAACACGAATACTTCACACTAAAAGACCCTTGTTGGAAACGAGATTCGAACCCAGAGCCTTTTTGCTGTGGGGATACAGTGCTAACTATGCCGCCAGCATTTTTCTGTTTGAAGGGGGTGAGAACAAAGGCTAAGTAATTTTTTTACCCCTCCCACTGAGCAGCACTGAAGGTCATGTCCCAGCTGGACATAACTCCATTGTTGCAGAAAACTGAGATGATTAGTTGATTTTTAATTGGTTGATGGAAAACACCTAGTTTTTTTGCTGTCACTTGCTACTGTAAACATGTTTATACCCAAAATGTGAGTTAACCTTTGAATCTTACACAGTAAGTGTATGAATATTTCAAAATCTATCTCAGAATCTTTTGGAATCCGTCGTACACTTTCCTTTCTATATCACTGTAGTCGCAGTATCAGTCATAGCACTGAAAGTTACTGAATAACCTGCTTTAAGCTGAAATGCCTAACTGAATAATAACATGGATGTTTAAGCTGCTATGTCGGCAATATGACACCACGATATCATGAACTCGGCACTTAGGTAACTCCCAGAAATTCCCAGCGTGTCCATGAGGAGAACACTAACCAATCAAATCATGATAAATTATTCTACTCATTTTAAACATATGCTGCAGATATATCCTGATCCAGATATATCCTGCTAATCCCAGTGAAGTAGCTGTTTTGTGAACATACCATCTGTACACTTTTTAAAGACTTTCCCCTTACTGTATGGCATTGTAGCTACCATAAAATAAGTACAAAGCTCATAACTACACTCCCATCTTCTCAGCTGCAAATTCCGTACTACATTTATTGCACAGCAGTGTGAAAATCCCCATAAACCAGTTACACACAAACTATCCTGTGATTTGCTGCCATTTTATTACTACCTGAACACCTTGCACACCCAGTCACCACGGCTGTGCTCATGTGCTCAAATGACACATTGACCTGTGTATGCTTGAGTAGTTATACCAGGATGTATATTACATCACACTGTTCTCACAAGACTGTTTCCTTACTGAGGTTTAATGGCCTCACATAAACCCGAATCGCTGCTGCAGTGGGCTGGACTACTAAACTCATATTCACATGCACATTTCTGACTCAGTAATATTCTGCCACGACATCGTATCTATCGTGTTTTGATGTGGTGTACCTGTTAGAATGTTCTTGAACGCCTCCTCCACGTTGGTTGAATCCAGAGCTGAGGTCTCGATAAATGACAGGTTATTCTTCTCTGTTAACAATAAAGACGTGTGTTAGCATATCTTAGGATCTTATAACCTCCACCTACTTCTTTTCTTGCAATTTTGTAAATGATAATCCTTGAATTATGCCGGTCTTTCCCAGCCCAACTCTCCGTATAGTTTAGAGAGAGCCATTCATTCCATAACTATTGCTAGAGATAAACAAAATATCTCACTAGCAAATATATATATATATATATATATATATATATATAATATAATAAACTATAAAAGGAAATACCCATTACTTCATTGCCTTGGAATCCCCTACCTACCACTATTCTTTACGAATGTGAGGAGATTCGAAGTGTAATTCAGCTGATGAATGCAAATGTTAAGCATGTAGCATGTTCCTCCACTGAGTTACACATCAGAGGTATACAAATAATAAATACATTAGCTAGCGCATCAAATAGGTGAGGGAGTCTCTACACAGATTCTTCTACATGACTCAAGTCCCTGGCTTAAAGAGCATGTGTGCTTTGGGTAGAAAAGCATAAATATCTGGGCGTTTATGTATATATGTATGTATGCAGCCTTTGTGGATTCTGCCCATGACTTAAGGGCTTATTCAGCTGCACACTGCTGTAAGCTGTAGTAAATCAAGCACCACCACATAGCAAAACACCATACTGTATTAGTACGCAGTAGGCCACATTTTAACATTATTAAACATGTATGAATAAAGTAAAAAAAAAAAAAAAAACAGAATTTGTGTCGTTTGTTTTGAACCACGATGACAATTCTTGTAATGCAATATTACAGTGGATTGAATGGATTTCTCTGACATTCAAAGGGTATAAGGGAAAGTCCATGTTCCATGAGTTTCTTGAGTCGGATTAGCTCTAGAGTAGATGAGTTATATGATGGTTTTTGGACTAACTTTATTTTGTACACGTTCTGTGTGTTCTTGATACTGAAAAAAAACTGTCTGTCACCTGAGCATGCAAAGCAGCCCGGTAAGTAAAAATGAAGGTGGTCGAGGTGTGTAGTGCAGGAAGTTTTATTTAGAAAGGAGAGTGATAGTTGCACAGGTAAGCTGGAGCAAAACCCAGCTGATATTGGGTGAGAGGCAGGGTACACCCGAGACAAATCTCCAGTATATCGTTGGCTAGCAAAGAGAGACAGTCCGCCATTAACACGCAGGTTCACACCTACGAAAAAATGGAAGTAGCCAGTTAACTTAATCCACATGTCTTTGGATTGTTGATGGAAAGTGAAGGGCCTGGAAGAAACCCAGGCAGGTCTGAGGAGAACACATAACTCCATACAAAAAGGCTGTGAACCAATACACCACCATGCTACCACACAGTTATATATTAAAAGCAAACTTATTTAGCGAAAGTCATTAAGGAGCAGTGTTTTGGGGTTGTTGAACATGTTTGTCTTGCAGGCAAATAAAAAAACTAACAGCCCAGAAAGTAGATCTGCCCTTCCTGGAATTAGTTCATGCCTGTACACTTTTCCTAAATACTAAACTTGCAGAAGAATATTTATGGTCCATTAAGCAACAGTATTATAAGGAGTAATAGGTTCCTGCTGTTATTCTGTCTAATGTGCATTTCACAGCAAGTGCAATCAAGGCTAGATTTATGAACACAGAACAATAATGGGTAAAGATTTGCTTTTCTTCATCATGAAAGAAAAATCTGAGACTAAATATCAGCAAAAGGTATTTAGTTTCTATATCAAATAATAAATTGCTCGATATCCACTCACTTTCTCACTTGCCGAAAAACTTTCTCCTGACTCCTGGAGCCTATCTCAGCCAACACTGGGCGAAGATACACCCTGAATAGTTCACCAGACCATCGCAGGGTCAAAACACACATACACAACCATTCACCCTCACACTCAAACCTAGGGGCAATTAGGAACAGCGAATTAGCCTAATGTGCATGTCTTTGGACTGTTGGAGGAAACTACAGTACCCAGATTAAACCTACATATACATGGGGGGGATATGCAAACTCCACACAGAAGCGCCCAAGCCCGGGACTAGAACCCAGGACCTACTTGCTGTGAGGCAACATGGTTACCATTTAACCTTCATTATTAATTACAAAGAGGCCGGTGGTGTAGGGGTTAGGGTGCTGGGCTCATGATCGAGAGGTCGTGGATTCAATTCCCCATTTGACCCCTACCGTGCTACGACCCCTCGTCAGGGTCTTAACCATATGTGTGCCTCTGTCCACCCAGCAGTATAAATGGGTACCAGTTAAAATACTGGGAAGGTAACCTGCGATGGACTAGCGTCCCATCCAGGAGGAGTTGAACTCCTAGTCGCTTCACGCTACAGAATCAGGGATAAGCTCCAGCTCCAGTAGGCTCGGGGGTAAAAGCCCAACAGACTTATTAATTAGAAACAGCTCTAACACTGTACACCTCCCATGGTTTACATGTGAATATGATTAGGCTCGTACATATATGTCACAATAACCTCTGCTAGTCACCTGTTCAATGCTAACTCAGATTTTCCTCTAAGATTATGCTGATCAGAATGTCCTTCTATTATTGAATACCTGCAAAAGCCCGGGCCTCATCGGTTGGCACTGCCCTCAGGTGGCGCAGGTCACTCTTGTTGCCCACCAGCATGATGACAATGTTGTTGTCAGCGTGGTCCCTCAGCTCCTTCAACCAGCGCTCCACATTCTCGTATGTCAAATGCTTGGCGATGTCGTACACCAGCAGTGCACCGACTGCACCCCGGTAGTAGCTGCAGGATACATGAAACACATCAATCAGCTCTACACAGGCAATGGATTCTTTTATTTTGAGGTATGGTTCGGATTTCCATAAATGGATTCATGACCTGTGTGGCTATGAGTAAAAATCTCCCACGGGTCAGTAAAGGTCAGGGTTGATGATACAGTGTATTACCGATAACACAGCGCAAGCTCTCTCACTCTCACTCATTTGCTAAACCGCTTGCTTAATCCTTCCAGGGTCGTGGGGAGGTTGGAGCCTATCAGGAGCAGGGTATACACTAAACAGCTCGCCAGACTATCGCAGGGATAACACATGCACAACAATTCACACTCACACCGAGGGGCAATTTGGAACAGCCAATTAGCCTAATGTGCACGTCTTTGGACTGTTGGAGGAAACCGGAGTACCCAGAGGAAACCCACGCAAGCACAGGGAGAACATGCACACTTAACAAAGAGGCACCCAAGGCCGGGACTCGAACCCATGACTTTTTTTTGCTGTGAGGCGAATGTGCTAACTGCTACGCCACCGTGCCGCCCCCAGTGCAAGCTGCAGTCTTTAAATTGGAGAGCTGAGCTATAGTGTAATAATTCAATAATAATGCAAATCAGTCTTCATATCTGCATGAAATCTTCCATTAGTCTATTCACTGTGATAAATCATGCTGACAGAATCTAAAATAACAGCCCCCGACTGTGAGGATAATAAAAATGATGTAAAACGGTTTCTCACTGCTTGGCAGAGAACAACTCCCATTTCCAAATTGTACAATGCATTACTTTATTTAACTCATACATTTGATAACTGAAGCAAAATGTGTTTTTTAACTTTACTATATCAAGTTACAATACCTGTAACAGTAATAAATCAGAAATATATCTAGTCTTTTCACAAATTACATATAACACATAAGTCTCATGCATTTTCTACCAACACTCTCCATCATGGTGGCTACGTTTTTCCACCATTGGTTTTTGTCTGTTTCTTTTTTATGCAAAACATTTTTAACGGATTTTTTTTTTTGGAGGGGTGGAATATGGCCCAAGTAACACTCCGTTAGATTTTGGAGGTGATCCAGATCACATTCTGGACCCAGGAATTACATTTTTACATTGTGAAATAGGATCTGAAGTGTGCTATTACAGCAGGCTTAACAGGGGGTGCTGTGCACTTTGTATTTTGGCTTGGTTTGAATGAAAACCAATGGCATTTCATTTATTCCATTCTTACTAAATCCATTCTGAACGACATTATGTATAAAATTGTGAATTAATACACAGGTGGTGAACAACTTAAATATTTTCACTAAAGTATTGGCAACTAGAAGTGCGTCTTCAGCTTTCATTTATAGAGTAAAAGTGAGTATGCTAGCCGAATTCAGATGTAATTAACAGCTTTTTGTTTGCCTTTTCCACTATCCACCTTGTTTTCATTACTTTCTGTTTGCTATTTCAATTAAACTGTCAGCAACCTGCACATGACCTGGAACTCCAGCAATGATCTGACATAGCATTTTAAGTTGGACCCAAACTTGTGTTAGTCCAATCTGATTAATGATAATAACTAGAAATGCGTTCTTGTCGCAGAACACTTGGTGTATCCCCGCGTGGCCAACTGCAGCCTCTAGAGTGTTAACGGGCATTTTTGATGAATGTGTGACCTCTGTGACCTTAAAAAATAGGTCAAGGTGACTCAAATTCGATAGGCTGGTAGGGTGTGCCATAGGGACCATTTAACATGAATATAAAATAAATCCATAAAGAACCGGCACTGCTAGAGTGTTAGCAATAAGTGTCTGCGGTGGCGGAGGCAGACGCGGACACCCCTTGAAAACACAGAATCCCCTACAGTTAGCGGGGATACAAATAATAATACTGAAAAGTTTATATACAGTATAATGTTTGGCATTTGAATTTGAACTGAATCCCAAAAAAAAACAAAAAAAACTTATTAGTTAAATAAGCTAATGCTAACCAACAACAATGGCTAAACAGTGTATGGGTATGTTTTTTTTATTGTTCTTGTGTTGTTAATACCCTATTTTTATTGACTATATTTTCCTAGAAAGTGCAGTAGTTCCTGTGATGGCTTAAGTTCCTTGATCCCAGAATTAGCAAGTTATGCTAGTTACATACACTGCCCTACTGGTATTTTTGAATACCAAGCTTTCCCGTGCTTCTTTTCCCCCTAGTTGTTTTACATTTACCCACAAACACGTAACTAATTAAATCTCACTAGTACCTACTATAAAATAATGTGCAAAAATAGCATGACTGCATCTTCAAGCATGTTTAACTGACCAGCGGCCATATGAATGTAGCATGCCTACCAAAATAACATTTTTACATACATGCTGGTTTGCTGTATACTCAGAGTCCAAACTGCTATGAGGAACAGTATGTATTATAGTAGTGCAATATGCTGCATGCAGTGCACAGTATGCGTCCGCTGTTTTGAAGCAGTCCATGTGTGCTGTACAATAGAGGCTTTAATCGAGGAGTGTGTTGAGCAGTCTAATTAGCAATCCAATGTGTTAAAAACAAACAGTGAAACTGATTGTTGGTTGGGGTGTCTGAATCTAAATGTTCAATGAAGTCACACATAAACTACTGTTGGTAGAATAAATAGGTTAAAAATACATATCTGAATTTTAAAGAAATATGGAAGTCTTTCCGAGGGTTGTGATCCCAATCCAAAGCACCAGTAGTTTAGTTTACAATAAAGAAATGCGTTTGTGCCAATTAGTACTCCAGGAAGCAGCTTGTACCAGTAAGCTAGTGCGTTACCAGTCTCGGTTGATTGTTGTAGAAGAGTTTTGAATGCTTAAAGGCTGGTTCTAGATGGACAGCATGCTTCTAGCTTGTGTTTGGATGGCTGGAGAAGACCTCTGGACACTTACACACAGTGATTACATGCACAGGATGACTTTGGTCTAGTTTGATGGTTGTAGAGGACTTCTGGACACTTACAGGGAGGCAAACTGCCCAACTAAACAGACCAGCGTGACATGAGCTAGCCTGGGAGACCACCTGGACCAACCTACACCAGTTAAAACCAGTACGAGTTGTCCCATGTAATAATGCCTGGACAACTTAGCCCATGTTCCACTGGGGGCCAGACTCCCAGAGGTGTCCCTCTGTCTCTTTGTCTCCTTGTCATGATGTCCCACTTGTGTGTCACATGGCCAACATACTCTGTGACATCACCTACTGATTGACCTACACACTCCAGGATGACATCACAGAGAGGCGTGCTGCCACCCACAGAGCGCACTGTTTCTAGTTTTAAGCTGAGGAATGGCCTGTAGGACAATATATAACCACAGAAGAAAGGAGAATGGTATGCTCTTTGACACTATTGGCTACTTAGGCAAGCACTGATGCAGGATAGCCACAGGCCAGGTCTACTAAAGCTCGAAAATAGCTCATGGTGCACTCACGCTGAGGTGATGGCCCGGTAGCGCTCCTGTCCGGCCGTGTCCCAAATCTGAGCCTTTATCGTCTTGCCGTCCACCTGGATGCTGCGGGTCGCAAACTCCACCCCGATCGTGCTTTTACTCTCCAGGTTAAACTCGTTACGGGTGAAGCGTGATAGCAGGTTGCTCTTTCCGACGCCCGAGTCTCCGATAAGAACAACTGCAAAACAGCCAAAAAGCACAGAGTCAGCAAATACCTGCGTCCTCAAATTTCAGGCATGCAACTCATCAAAACACGCCCTGAACTTTAACATATATCCTACAACTCCTACATTTGTTTTGGAGATCTCTTTCCGACCTTTTCAAGCATCATTTTATGAACAACAGTCCTTTTACACAATTTTTACATAGGGTACAGTATCCTGTAGGTCTACAATCTGGGCTTCTTTCTTGGAGATTTTAGGCCTCAAACATTTGAAGTTGAAGATGTAGGATTTGGAAACGTACAAACGGGATTCTTTCTGGCCTATCCACACACAGCCATCCGTGAACGGGTCGCACATTCTTAACCTTGTCTATTATTTATTATGATCTTTGGGGATGTTTTTTTTTTCCTAACTTGCAAATGCGCATCAGTGTGGAAGCGTTTATCCACTTCTATCTACATGTCTAATACTTAAAACAGGATTATTTTCGGGCCTATCCATTAATACAGGACACACACAACCATCCATTAATGGGTCACACATTCTTAACCATGTCTATTATTGTGATCTTGTTTAGTTTTTTTATTCGAACTGTAAATGCGCATCAGGGTGAAAGCGCTTAAACCCGGCATATAAGCAACTCCCTGTCTACTTGTGTGATATTTATAACTCCACATAAATACAGTAAGCTATAAAACAGGATAAAATTAGATTACACCGTCATTCTGTGATGCACAGCCTACAAGTAGTACAAAAACCCCCACCTACACTGTGTGATGTAGCCTATTTGTTTGTTATTATAAGCTTGTTCAGTGTTGTGTAAGCTAGACAAGGGCCTGTCTTCTTCATCCTGCGCACTCCCTCGCTGTGAAAACATCCAGCCAAGTAAAACCAGATGTTTTGCACATCTATCTCGACTCTGAGTGTCTCTCGATGCTGTTGCGGGTTTTTCCTGCGTGTAATGAGAGCAGGATTTGGACACCCGCTAATAATCAAAGGATATTAAGACAGCATCACTTCCCACCATTAACCACATATAAAGTCCTGGATGCGGATTTTTTTGGGAAACAATAGAGTGATTATTAAGCGTGAACCCCCTCCCAGTGCGGGAGAATGCGGCTCCTCGGAATTTACCTTTGAACAAGAAATCATATTCATCGTCCCTGTTGCCCATGATAAAGAAGACCGACGGCGACCCTTACGTCCGAGGAGAAAGACGCAAAGCTGCAGACGTCGTGTCAAATGTCCAATGCAAAGAGTGGGGTTAAAAAATAAAATGAAAAGGGGGTAAAAAAGACAATGCGCCAGTGCTGGCTGTCACATAGAGCTGACCGCAGGAAGAGCGATCTCTGAGCTCTGCAGAAGGGGAGGAGTCCCGGTGCTCACACACGCACACACGCTCATATACACATTGACCACACGGGGGCGCCAAACACCGACTCACTGTTCATCCTGCTGCTTCTGTGAGGTGGGGGGGGGGGGGGGAATCACGTGATTTTAAAAAGCTGAGGGATAAACATCCATCCATCCATCCATGGGATGCATCCAAGGGCAGTGGTGGCTCAGTGGTTAAGGCAATGGGTTACTGATCCCAAGGTTGGGGGTTCAATCCCCAGTACCACCACTGTTGGGCCCTTGAGCAAGGCTCTTAACCCTCAATTGCTCAGTTGTATATAAAATGACAAATGTAAATTGCTCTGGATAAGAGCGTCTGCCAAATGCCATAAATGTAAATGCCATCCATGCGTTCACCCATTGTGACGCTGGAGCCAGTCCCATCTGACTTCAGGCGATGAACAGGTTGTCGTTCCACCGCAGGGCTAACAGACCCGAACAACCATTCCCACTCACATTTACACAAAAGGGCGATTTAGACCGGGCAGTTGTCCTAATAGGCATCTTTGGACTGTTGGAGGACACCAAAGTACCAGGAGGAAAGCCATGCAGGCACAGCGAGAACACGCAAACTTCACGCAGAAACACCCTTGGCAAATATTCAAAACCTGGACCTCCTCGTTGTGATGGGAGGTGACAGTGCTAACCGTTCAATCCACCGAACCACCATGTAAAAACAAAAAAATACACTGGCTGGCAAAAAAAAAAAAAAAAAAGTGGCACACTCTAATATTTTCTTGGAGTGCCTTCAGTCTGGACTCCAGTAAATAATCGCCATGACTATGTTCCGAAAAACTTCAGGAACATCACATTTATTTCCATCCAGACTTGGGTTCATTTTTCAGGGACATCTTGAACTGACGCTGAGAAAATCGAAACTTGTACAGTCTGAAGTCTTCTCCAGCACATCCCGAAAACTTTCAATAGAGTTAAGGTCAGGACTCTGGGGTGCCAAAACATATGTGAAAATGATTCCTCATGCTCCCTGAACCACTCGCTCATTAT